>JZLH01S0319136.1:21279-32215 GCA_001188425.1 Eucidaris tribuloides
GGGGTCATTTAAAATTTGATTACAATTATGTATGTTTAAATCGGAATTGTAATGATTTTATGTTTTCTTCTAAAAGCGGAAAAGTAGATGAAATGAAATGAAATATGAACGATTACCGTTAAGATCTAATCGGGTATTTGATGTATAGCTTTCTTGCACACCCATAACTTACCCATTCTTGTACACATATTCGATCAAACTTTGTCAGTACTAAAACTTTTGGCACTCATTTTATCCTGAAAAACGTTACAAAATGATTAGGTGTTATCCCGTCATTTCAATTTGACCAAATAATGACCCTAATCAAAATTATATCTACATTATGACTTTATGATTTTATAATCATATCATCTTTACCTATTTCTTCATGTAGCCTAAAATGGAGATAGTGCTGCGGGGTAATTGGAACGCTACATCTGAAATGTTTGTCATTACTGCTGTGAGTTTCACATATCTTGATCTGATTTATCACAAAAATCTGATTTTTTTTTTTTCATTTTTTAGAAGTGAAACGCTGGGAAAGACGGGTTCAAACATTTCAAGACATTAATCAAAATTACGGTACAACACATAAATTATAAGCCAAGCTGTAAAACGCATGCACATTTAGAAAAAAAAGCTAAATCGCAATAGTTCAGTAGTTGTACGTAGGCAAACATCTGACATCGAAAACTCAAAAAGAACATCCTATCGTATTTTACCCCCTTCAGGAGTGTACACATATTTTTGAAATAGTGTATCTCCGGCCGTATTTCTGGCTGTCACCAATACGTGATATATCGTGTACGGATCCAATCCTCTCAGAGTGGCTGTTGTGTATGTTGTCTGCTCCCCGAGATAGGTGATACTGCTCACAGAAGTACCACAAGCTCTTCTTTGGTAAATACCGTAGTTTATCACATACATGTCGGCTCCACATGGTGAAGATGGTTCAGTCCACGTCAGTGTCACAGATGTGTTACGAATGTGACTATTCTCGACATTTTGGACTTGCCCTGGTGCTATTTGAAAATACAAAAAAAAACTTTTAAAATAGACATATTTCTTTTGCATTGTTACAGTTATGCAGGATGTATACATGGCAAACACAAAAACACAAACACAAACCAATACGGACACACAAGACACAAATCTTGCTGATTCTGGACTCGAGGTCACTGGACGCTCACCTTCTTGATCTGTGTCAGTTTGTACTGTATTTGAAGTTTCAACCCCAACTGCGTCTTTGTTTCCAATCTTAGCGGTAAACGAGTATGAAGTACACGGTTGAAGTGAGGAAACAGTCGTTGATCCTTGTTGGTAATCATCACTTATTTCGTAACTAGTCCATGACCCCTGATTTGTGGAGATAAGTATTCGCGTCAGGAAACTGCAACCCCATGCCTCTGGCGGTGGAAGCTATTAGGGAGAGAACCAGATGTATGGTAACAAAGTTAATTGATTACTTCTATACTGATTCAGAAATACACTACACTTATGCAACATTTCAAAAAGAGTAAAATGTAGCCTATCCAGTTGCAGTACAAAAATACTTCAGAAGTTCATATTTTGCACGCAGATGAATAAAGTATTTGTATTTTATATGATGTATGATGTAATATCCACATATTGCCACATGTTTGGATTTGTTTTACCACGAATTAATTTAAAAATGCATTCACATTTCCCTACAGTTGATCAAAATTATCAACACGATCACATTAAAAATCACAGTTGATATCTTAAAATACAGTGATATGTACATCAATTAAGTAGCATAATATGAATCACTTTGAGCAAATTATTAACAATGGGGCAAATAGTTTTAAAATATTCAAATAATAAATGGATTCACGCCAAACTCGCTGCCTCTACGAAACGACTGTTGATGACAAAACATGAATTATCAACCCAAACTTGCCGTCCACTGCAATGTGACACTGGTAGTATCTGCATTCTGAAGTAGTAGACTGGGTGCTTGATATGGTTCTGTGTGGGAAAAGTTCATTGACATAGAGATCTTAGTTAAGCACATTATCGAAACGTGGCTTTTACTAGTGCTACAAGCTTACTGTAACACAAATCTTCAGGTTTTCAGTCAGATCTACCTTGCTGGTAATGTTCACTTTAAAAGTGCACTGTTAAATTGAAATTTAATTGACCATAAACACTGCTTTTTCAGTGCACGTAAAAAATTATTTCATTGTCAATTGTATTCATATTTTAATGATTTTGATCAAAATATTGTTGTTTATATTTTGATTTTTTTCATAGCATTAGTTTACTAATCGTAATTCTTATCACTATATGTGTACTCTGCAGAGATAAATATTGTGTCAAAACAATACAATCTTGAGATAAGGTATGTCACAAACTATTTTATCTGTGAAAGCAATTAACAGTAAAATATTTTTTTTACGCGCAATGAAGAAGCAGTGTTTATGGTCAATTAAATTTCAATTTAACAGTGCAGTTTTAAAATGAACATTACCAGCAAGGTAGATCTGACTGAAAACCTGAAGATCTGTGTTACAGTAAGCTTGTAGCACTAGTAAAAGACAGACATTCTTTTTTTCATTTATGGTGTGTACAATTCTGTTGTTATGTCTGTATTTTTCTCATGTCATAAAGCGCTTTGAGCACTTAATTATAATGGAAAACGACGCTTTAGCAATAATAATAATGATAATAATAATAATAATTAGTAGTAGTAGTAGTAGTAGTAGTAGTAGTATCATCATCATTATCATCATCATTATTATTAGATTCGAAATGTAAAATTTAGAGTCGGTATACATTTTACCTTACTGCAGATGATGTCTCCTAATCAGTAGTATCACTAACTAGGAAAGAATTTAATCAAACGTTATTGTTGTCGTTTTCCAAAAATTCCCCACTGAGCACGCTTATGGAATTGCGTACAACTATTTTATGTTGGACATATTACATTTCAAGTGAGCAGTATAAACACAAAAAAATAAACGATAAACAAATAAAATCAGGGGTGATAGCTCGCAATTATCACATTCCCCCTTTTAAAAAGCAATCACTCGCCCCTGCGCAATGAGGCTTCTTACCTGTACAATTTGTCCTGACTGTCCGTTCGGGACTGTAGCCTCCTTCCCCACCTACCCCTTCCCTCACTGCTGTTACAACAATGTCATACGACGTGTCCGGAGTGAGAGGAGAAACCGTTGCAGACGTTTCTTGGGTTACTTTATCAGAGAGGCGCGTATAAATAGACTGACTGCCGCTGACTTTAAAGTAGACCCTGTATCCTATCACTGGTCCATCGCCGATATCAAAGGAAGCGCTCCAAGGATACCATCGTATGCTCACATAATCTGATGAAGTGTGTAGTAGTGTCGGCGCATCGCGAAGCCTTGGTAGTTCTGGGATATAAACATGGTATATAAACAGAATTATGGAACATTTATTCACAGCTGACCTGTATTTTACATTATGTATCATTGAAGACTATAAATTAAAAAAAAACATTTTACCGATATTCATTTCCCTTCCTCCCCCGTTTATTGGGTTATATACTTTACTTATATTTACTTATGCATATATACGTACGTTTAAATGTATCCATGATTTATTTTATTCGTGATTGAATTTATCATCTATTTATTTTGAGCAAGAATCCATCGTCACTTCTGTAGTAGCTGTCAAGAATCACTTTGATCTACGAATTCACAAAGTAAGGTAGAATGAAGAAGTAATGTCACAGTAAAAAAAAATGCACTACTTATAATCTAAGCCATGTTCTTCCATAGCCACCTCGTAATGTTGGTCGTATTGGTACACAACGAGAACTTACCAAAAACCTCCACAATAATCCTTCTGCTGCTTGGCCTATTAAATGACGGTTTCAATCGACAGACGAAGTCCTGGTCCTGAGTTGCTACAGTCCTAGACGTGATGGTCACGGACATTCCACTGGAAGGTGATGACTGTGTCTGAAGTGACTGACCACCGGAAACTATTTCAACGTCAGATGCAGATATCGGGGCGTTTCCGGAAACCAAGCAGTTCAAGGTTGTTGTTTGCCCAGCGTTGACTTTGATGTAGGTGAAGCTGTCGACGGTATACGACAATTCTGTGTGAAAAATAATGACCAGGTTGTTCGTTTCGTGTGAAACGTGTATTGGAAAGGGATAATACGTAATATATAACTTATTGCCCCTAACAAATAGGCTACTTCTGAATACTTGTTAAAGGTAATGAATAATTTGATGAGTCTCACTATTATCAGGGAATATTAGTGAACTTAATCAATATTAACTGTAGGCATCCAGCCCCATGTACTGGTATGAATGCTTGTATGTGACCAAAACACTGAGTTTTCACCCTTCTCTTTTCGATGGATTGTGTGGGTTCTTTTATCTGCTGAAATGGTTCTGTCTCAACACGAGACATCCGGGTTTATGTCCTATCCGAGGGATGGGATAATGTGACTAAATGTTTGCCCAAGGACACAACCGCCGTGATGTGGACTCAACCACGGACCTCGAAACCGGGAAGCCAAATTATATATCCACTTAGCCATGACGCCTCCCCTTAAGCTCAAGTATAGCTTTAGTAGATTACACTTCCTATTCATTAACGTTTTACAAAGTATACTATTGCCATGACGGATATTAAAAACAATTACATTCCACTTACTAAAATTGTTTATAGTGACATATTGTGATTTTCAAATCTAGCTCATGGTTGCAATTTGCGCATGTGCAGATAAAGGTCATCGCAGAACACGTGTAACCATTAATTTGATAAGCAATATCTGGGTCTTCCTGTGAGCTATGTTATAAATATATATGTTTGCACCAAATCTACATCTGAATGTAAAGGTGTCGATATTCTTTCAGTAAAATATTATATAATATTATATTATGCATTTATAAATTAAGACATATGCATATCTAACTATTCAGTTTATTTAACCGAGTATTTTGTGGACGTACAACTTGAATGTATTTTGCATTGTTATTATGTCATGCAATGCTAGTGTACAACGAATTTCCATTTTTAATGGACAATGAATAAATTCAATTCAATTCAAATTCAATGCAAAATTTTGTTCTCAAACTCCTCAGTAAAGACCTGTCCCATTTTTTAAAGATGATGTGGCATCGCGGGATTATTAAAGACAATGTACTAACCGTTACGTGAACTGGATCAAAGAGTATGACTATTGGCATTTCCTATGGCAACCCCCTCTCAGTAATTTCTCAAAAATTAAAGCGTTTCAAAGCATATAGATCATTAATAGATTACACACAGTGGCCGAGAAAACAAACCCGATAAAGTTACATTTACGGTTATTTCCCAAAGTAACTGCTCATTAGCATTTAATTCATCTGATGAGCTATTTTTCGTAAGTAGAATGACGTCAAATCATTTTTTTTGGGGGGGGGGGTTGGGTACTTATCATTTTAACACCGTTTTTGTGAACTAATGTGCACGCCAGATGAAAAAAAAAAGAATACTACTGAACAAAAAATGATTATCTAAGTTTTGCATTGCTCATAAAAGAAAACGCTATCAGATTAGCGGGGAAAATGAATTTAGTAATATTTCTTGGAAAATGAAGGGGGGGTGTTCACTGTACACTGTACACTATATGAATCTACTTGAAATAAACCACTTACCAGAACTTTATTCGGCAATTTTAAGCCTTACCTGTTTGTAGTGACAAAACCAGCCATGTCTCATTTTGGCAACATCTCTTAGTATTTATGATATTAATACACACATGCTCATAATTATGGAATATTTTGGTGGTACTACTTAGTTCTCCTAGTTCTTTCTCCTATATCGTCCAAATGTTCAAGACAAGTATTCATTTCACAAAAACGCAGTATGTGAAGCAATTTTTGGATTTCATGAGATGACTAAAGTAAAAATTAAAATACGTTTGAGCACAATAACAATCATATATTTATTTTTTTAATCCACAAAAAATGATGAAAATAGTATTAAATTAAAGTAATTTAAAAGTGATAAATTTTAATCTAATGTCACTTATCATTAAATCAACATCAGAATTGTCTGTTACAAGTCTAATAACGCGCGTAACCACCGCGTGACTCAACAACAACTCTGAATACCGCCATTTTTAAACACAGGTTTAACGTCGAGTCGGACGCTACAAAATGCTCAGCAGTCCTGAAATACTTCGATTATAATTGTTTCACCTGGGGTGAGCAAATATTAATCCCAGATGTATACCGTTCACGGAAAAATGGCAACTTCTAAAATGTCTCTAAACATATTCCATAATTATGAGCTTGAGTGTACAATTTGTTCGTTTGTTCTTATATTAACGGGTAGATAGGCCTACAGATTTGCTTTAACGTCAAAGGACAATGTCTATACAGACTAGGTATGAATGCCTTTACCCTCGTTTGTTTACTGTAATAAGACGCCATCGATGCTAATACTGTACCTATGCTGCAAGTGCGTCCTGTCCATCCTTCTTCACAGCCAGAGGGACACCCGCCATTCGTGTCACATGTTGCATCTCCAGCACAATGACATCTCATCTCGCAAAGATCTCCGAAGAGGTCTGTAGGACATGGATCGGGAACTGCCCCCCCCCCCCGAAAAAAAAAAATGAGATAGACAACGTAAATTGCATTTAACGCCTCCATCAACGTTTCTTATAAATAGCACATACACATTACTACTTTGACGTGTTTGATGTATTCAAAATTCATAAATGGCCATAGCCCACATCATGACGACGCCCGTATACAGTCGCAAACTGTAAAACACAAGAACGTAGGCCGGGGGGTGCACTGGGTGCACGTGCCACCCCCCCCCCCGGCAGAGCCATAGGAGTTCCACACTAATAGCAAAAAAGAAATTTGCACCACCTTGCTTTCAATGCCTGATTTTCTCAACTGTAGTTCCACCTCCCTAAGATGTCATCTCCCTGTTCCACCTCCCCGAGATGTGTACCTCCCCACGCCCAAACTAGCCTACGCCCTTGAAACATGGACATAATTATTCGAAAAATGGATTTCAAGGTTTGAGAGTCATTAAAATGTGGCATCTACAGTGTGTCTCAGAATAAAATTGTGCACTTTAAAAGCGCCCTCTTTGGCAGTTAGAAAATACTCTTGTGACATGATGGTCACAATAACGTCTTTTAAATGTCGTTTGTTTTGTTCAATTTGCTTGTTTTTATCCTGAGATATGTATATTTAAAAACGTAAAAAAAAAAGTTTATGTTAATGATGCAGTTTCTGGTTTTCGTGTCTTTAAAGTTTACTATCGTGCCAACGGGTCACATATAAATATCTAACGATTTACGCAATGTAAACACAAAGTAGGTACATACTAAGTACACAGTTGGAAATATTTAGGACTCCATCCTGATTCAGAACTCAGATGGGATATACACGTGAATTTTTTGTGTGAAAATGTTGACCGGATGGTTTCTTTCATACGGATAGTTTACATTTCATACACAATTTTAGTCAAAATGTATTTGTTCCTCATTAGGATAATGCAGATGTTAGGCCCCTATATGGCATTCATTGTGATTCCAAACAATTTAGAACTTTTCAAAACAGAGAAAGAAGGATAGTTATGCAACTACAATGTACATTCCATTTCCTTATTCCAGCGATTCGTGAGATTCTACACTGAAAAAAACTTGGATAAAACATTTGATAGTGACTGTATATCAGTCCATTGTCACAGTCTTTACACGATTTCCCTTTCGTCTGACTCTTTCCTGATACGTTATCCAAACTCGTCTTGGATATTATTGATTACACGTAAAATCACTTTGAAGAACGCAACCTTAATTAATTCAAATGTGCTACTATTGGGCGTTATCAAATATGTCCTATTTTGTTTTCATTTTCTTCCATCCTTTTGGTCCCCATAGAAGACCAGCAGCACTAGAGAATGCAGGTGATTACGGAAAATCTAGTCGTATTTTCGTTTATTAGGTAGTGTAGTAGTGAATCATTACATTTTGCATAAAACATAGGCCTATAGTGTAGTTTAAGCATGATTACAACTTTTCGTGTCTCTGATAAAATCTAAAAATTCAGCACTGAAAACATTGTGATTCAAAACGATCATGAAAATCTATGACTATCTATAATTTTGCCATGTCATTTTTTTACGTATGTAATATTATAATTTGTACGTTCATTTATTAATTTTCATATAATTTAAAACTTATATAAAGTAATAACTAGCCGTCTACAGCTATATTTTCAGCAAAAAATTGCGTATCAAATTATCTCTATACTTTGAAATTCTTTCTTCCTGTCTGACTTTCCAAACTCCTCACTTTGTTTATATTACCTGGTATTGATTGAATTCAAATTTTGCTCCGGCACAGTCAGTAAAATACCCGTTTCAGTGTCATTGTTGATGATACAAGAGCGGGACCTGGCCCAATGATTTCATTACCGGAATTCTCCATACAGAAAGTTATGTATGCTGTTCTGGTCGAAAAGTTAATGCATTTTTTTTCCTGTGGAGGAATATGCACTTAACTTAAGACTCCTCACCTTGGCAATTAACGCCTCTCCATCCATGTGCACACTCATCACCGTTCATGCATTCTCCAGTGTCCTTCATACATTGGTTGTACGGGAAACAGTGACAGGTCTGTTCACAGTTAGCTCCAAATTTTCCAGGCTCACACTCTACCGTAATTAATGTAAAAAAAATCCACATAAGTTAAGAGTATGGTTTGGGTCGTATATATTTAGTGCCACACTTAGTTGAAATGTGGCACTATAAATGCAATCATACCGATGTAGTCGCTATAGCAAACGGACATGAATCACATTTTCAATTCAATTCAATTCAGTTCAGTTCAGTTCAGTTCTGTTTGATATAAAATCTACTTATCAAAACCGACCGAATGCTGATACATGATAGTTTACAAAGCACAGTTACTTCCCGTTCAGAACAAGAATAATTGTGTTATTTCCCATTCCGAGGAAATAAAACTTAGTACAGGCAGAAAAGACAAGAGACATATTCAAAATCAATGGCGGATTTAGATCCCCGTCCTGCCATGCCCGGAACAAAGACCAATTTTGTATTTTACATATTTTTTTACGTGTCGGAAGCATACAATAAACTAATAGATAGTTGATAAAGTGGAAATCCTTATTTCAGTAACATTTGTCTGATTCCTATAAAATGCTCTGTAGGCTCGCCAGGTTTCCACATAACACGTCATATCGCGTGATGAACTGATAATAACACTAATTTTAACACTAAATTGAAATACTCACTCATCAACCAACTTGATATGGCACCGTTTTGATATTTTTGTCTGGATCCATCCCTAAAACATGTAAAATGAGGATAAAACGTATACTGCATGTGTCGAGTCATTGATTTTTGTAATCATCTTCTCGCATGTTCACAAACTAAAATTGTGAAGTACGTATGGCTACCATTTTTGATCAGGTGGTACCCGCTCCATTCCTGCGATAGAGGACTTACGGCCTTAGACCCTTGGTAAATACTTTCATATTCTGCCTTTTGAGTAATCCATCCAATAAATATGGTCACTATCTTACCAGTCGTGCAAGCAGATCCTTTGTAACCTGACTGACACTTGCATCCAAACGGATCGGGAAGACAGAAAAGGTAGCCTCGACATCCATCAGCATGGTTATCATCATCTTCGCTGCATTTCAGACCCCCATCTTGACCAAAACGGTTTCTCCCAAGGACTAAATAGAAACGATATAAATGGCGTTTGATGAGCTGATGAGCTGAGGCAAATGTCAGTTTATCATTGACATGCTTCCGGAAACTGTCAATTCGATAAGTCATGGAGCGTTTTTTCACCCTGTTGCCAGAAAAAAAAAAAAAAAAATAAAATAAAAAAAAAAAAAAAGAAAAAAACCATGCATAGAATCTTGGATTGAACTATGAACAGTATTGTTTCGTAAAATTTCACGACTTTCATTTCAGAACTCAAATCAGAAAATAGCTGTTGATATTAAATATGATATAACTTTCGCTCGTTACAGTGGCAAGCAATGATATTTATAAACTATCATTCCATTCACACGTAAAAGACTCAGATCTGAAAGATGTTGCCAATACATGTACATCTCAAAGATTGAAAAGGTGGCGACACGGGGGGGGGCAGGCAGTGCCCCCCCCCCCTCTCGTTCAAAGCACTGAAAACCAAGGGTTGTGAGGATTGTCAAAATGTGGCCCCTAAGATTTCCCCTCGACGGATCCCCCCCCCCGAAAAAAAAATAAATCACCCTGGCGCTGCCCTTGTTTCATATGAAAAACCTTATCAACGATGATACACCGAATATTACATGCCAGAATTAGACAATACGAATGTCCAAGAAAATCAACCCTCTTTAAGTCTATCAATATATAATTCTCCATATCTCACATAGTTGTCTACGAGAGACCATTGGGGTCGCACTCAGATAATTGCGATTCTCCGGTGTGATTTACCGACTTGTTTACATCCGATATCTCATTTATGCTAGTTAAAAGATGCGGTATTTAAAAATCTCCGTTGTTTTCATGATTTTGCGATCGCATTATTCAAGCAACGTTGATTTATTCAATTAGGTTGTAACTAATCTATATTTTGAATTCACAAACCTATTTTTTGATCATATATGAAAAATGCATACTGAGTTAAACCACAATAGACTCCATGTGACTACTCTAGGTAATATACAGTGTGTATCAAAAAAGTAGACACTTTAAAATTATTACACAAATATTTCATGATCTTCAGATTATTTTTTGATATGATTATTTTGCCTTGGACCTAAGCTATTTGATGACACTGTTGGTATTGAAAGTATTTCACGCATGAGTGAGCACAGCCCACTTTTGCCTAATCGGCCAAAATGCATTTGCGCACAGAATGATGTTCTTATAGTCAATGTGGCAGGGTTGGCAGTTTCTTCCGCAGGCGGTTTTT
>JZLH01S0319170.1:9847-20598 GCA_001188425.1 Eucidaris tribuloides
CCGGACTCGGACTCGGCATTCGAGTCCCAATGTATAGATAGAATGGGAACTAGTTTATTAGGAGCTCACCTGAGCTATGCTCAAGTGTGCTAATTGCAATCGCCTTTTGTCCGTCGTGCGTCGTGTGTAAAACTTTCAAATTTCTCAACTTCTTCTTAAAAGCATGATTTGTATTTAGACCAAAATTAGGCAATGATCTCTATGGCAGCGGGGAACGATTCAATATTCTTCAATGGTAACGCACTAGCCACCATGGGGGGGGGGCAGGGGTAGGCACCGAGAGCCAGAAACTAGGTATATTTTCAAAACATCATCTCTCCAGATCCCAGAAATAGGTTTAGCTAAGTTAGCTTGTGTGTAGAGTAACCAATTGACCTGTGTCAAATAATTTGTTTTTTTCACGCACAATGTCCTTGTTTGGCCCCTGTTCGGGTCCCTGAGGAGAGGCGTGGATGGGGGGGGGGGGTGACAGGCTTGAGGGAATGACCCTATGTGGAAATTCGAATTTGCACTTTCTTCCCTTGAATTACACTAATCATGTAGATTTGTGTGGCCGTTGGTAACCGTACCTATCGGCTCCCAAGGTCCGTAATATAAGAATCTTTAGATGGCACACAGAGAGGATGCCATGATTTTGGTTTGAGTGTACGTACCCCTGGTTGTTCTTAGACTGCGGACCGCTGAAGCGCTGAACATCGTGGACTCGACCCGCGTAATCGAGGATGCCGGGATAGAACCTGTCCTCTTCTCTACGAAAGCATAACAAGCTCAATCACCTTCCTACCCCCTTTCGGCGGGCAAAAGGCCTATATCCGCCCTTGCGAGAACGTTGTCGCAGAAAGCTGTGATCAATGCGAAGCAAGTTTGAGACTCTGTTCAGTATTCTCAGGACTTGCAAGAAGATAATGTGACAAGAACCGGGCCGCATGTACTCGCCAGGATGCCACCGGCGAGCTGTGGGTCTGAGAGGATTTTGTTTAGTGGAAGACACATTGAGAATAATCACGACGAACGAAGTAGCTTCAGGAATGAAGGTCCAAGCGGTAGCGTGTATCTTAAGTTCGATGTTTGGATAATGTGTCTGCTTCAGTTGCTGAAAGGGATGTCCACAATGTTGACGAAAACATCCACTGTTGCGCAGTATCGAATGTGATAGCACTGACCTCGACCCCGACTCCGCACACGCGCATTCCGTGCAATATTCTGTTTTGAAATTATCCTGGAAATCCAAGCTAATTTGCAGTGCAATCAGCTGCAACAAGGCGATGCGGTAGGTCAGGGTATCCGTACTACAGGAGAAACGTTTAGGCAAGATGCGTTTGAGCAAACACGGGAATTGAGAGTAAACTATCGAGTGGAAGTGGTGGTAGAGCGATATCAGAACTTAAGTTGGCCCAAAAGGTACAGAAAGTAATTTTTAACGAACATACCAAATGAATTAAAAGCATGTGAAAATGAGCAATGTTACTGGGGACTTAGTGCCAAATGAAGTGGTCAACTTCATATAACACCCCACGTGTGTATTGGTGTGCCGATTTTGCCGCTGTATACTTTCAAAATTTACCGTGACGGTCTCTGAACTTCAGATTGGAGCATAATTATAAGCTTGATCAGTAGAGCAGATACAATTACTTTAGGTGAGGAAAATTCCTCGGTGGGATATAAGCGTTCTCATTGTTGAAATTACACGTGAATTGATTTCTGGTCTGTCGCAGTGAAATGAATGAGTGAATGAATGAATGATGACATGAATATAATTTGGAGTATCACTTGATAGTCAACAATTCGTATTTTACTTTAGACTTTAAAGTACATGGTATCATGCGTGCATCTTGGTGACCGTTCATTGACCAATTTATCGAATCGTTTTAAAAATATGACGGTTCTTGAACATGACAAATTTTTATGCATAAGTCTGCATTCATTTCTATTGATGCATAGAACAATTCATTTAAGTACTGGAATAATATACTGAGTAGACTTCATTTCAGGCTTTACAAGGAAACTAAGCCGAGTTCTATTTCGTGCATGTCTCAAATTTGCGCTAAGACGGATTCAGATTCACAGACACTTCCTTGCATAAGTAGCATTGAGGGCATGGTGATGTTTTTTGGTGTGTGCTGGAGGGGTGCTGAAGAGAATCGCGCCCTTCAAGTGATCCGGGCTTCATAATTTGCTGAATGAAACACCGCATTCAACTTGTGATATGTCTGTGTATTTCGAGAAGCACACAACGCGACTCCTAGTAGCTGCTGGTCAGCAGCGAACACAGACGTTAGCTTCATCATGATCATGATGGTGCACGTTTGATTGTGACGTCATGCACACTTGTATAGAGAGCAGATGACACAAGAATGACAAGATGAACAACAAACTGACGGCACATGACTTTTGGTAATCAGTACTGTGGTAAAATATTTCCTTTGGCGTGACAGGTTATGGCAACATTTAACGGAGGTTCTTTGATACACGAATGTAAAATGGCGGTGAAGACATCTTCTGCCCATATCTACCAGAGTAACAGAATTCTGATTACGCTCAATCTCAAGAAGTCCTGTCATTGTGTGCTGTCCTCTGAAATCTGTCAATCGATCTCGTGATTAGGTACATAAGTGCCTTTAAAATCTGTCAGCACGTTTTAATACATTGGGCGGCAATTATCAAGCGCGCAGCTCACCAGACAATTCAGAGACACAACAATGAAGGCTTACATCTGATATCGGGATTGCGGCGGCGCGAGCAACTTTAAACAGGGGTTGACTACGTCACGACCACTGTTTTCAGATTTTATGATGGCAACAATGAACTCTGGCTTGGTCAATACACCACTTGGTCAACATTTTCCTTGCATAACAGTGATTGGCGACATTTTCTTCTGTCCTTAGTAGGTTGGCCAACATGTATTTTTGTGAACTGTGTCTCTGTTTCTTTCTTTTTTTACATAGTAAAATAAATCAGCACGGCAACCAAAGAGAAATGAAAAAAAAAATAAGTTGTACAACAAAGTTGTCTTGGTGGGCGAGTAGGGAAAATCCAGCTTGACAAAGAGTTTGACCTGTATAGGTGTGTAAGAAGGCTTTAAACCTTACTGTGTAGCTACCGGTCCTGAGAAGTATAAGAGTTATTGGCAACATGGTCTTAGCATAGCTCTGAGACTTTATACTGCTTGTTACACTCTTCTCATGTCTAGCAGAGTAAAAGAAATCATGTCGATTTATGATGTAATACTACTTAAGATCCTTTAAAACTGTCCAAGAATGTTTTACATATTGCGACAATTATCAACGCCCAGTCACGAGACAACGTTCGGAGACCCCGATGAAAGGCTTCATTGAATATCGGGAGATGCGCGCGCAACTTTAAAAGGGTTGCTAACGTCCACGCACTGTTTCAGATGGTTTAGATGGCAAGCAAATGAACACTTGGCTTGGTTCAATACACACTTGTCAACTTTCCTTGCATAAAGTGATTGGGTCATTTTCTTTGTCTTAGTAGGTGGCCAACATGTATTTTGTGACTGTGTCTGTTCTTCTTTTTTACATAGTACAATAAATCAGACCAAACAAAAGACGAAAACTAACAAAAAAATAAGTTGTAGCAACAAGTTGTTTGGTGGGCGAGTAGCGAAATCCAGCTGACAAAAGAGTTTACGCTGTTAGGTGTTAAGAGCTTTAACCAGTTACTGTGTTACGGTCCTGAGAAGTGATAACAGTTATTGGCAACTGGTCTAGATAGCTCCTGGATTTTATAGAATGGTTGTTAGCCGTGTTCTCAATGTCCTACAGAGTAAAAAATCATGTCGATTTATGGCTTATATACCTTTGTCCTTTAAAACTGTCAAGAATGTTTAACATATTGCGACGCAATCATCAAACGCCACTCAATTCAGCGACAGACAGTCACAATGACAAGGCTTGCGCAGTTGATATCAGGGGATGCATTAAGCGCAACCACAGTTCTTTAAGGTTTTGTTAGATTCACAAGTTGTCAGGAGATTTTCAATGGCAATATAGTGACACGTGAGTTGGTCATCTGGGCACACTGGTAAACATTTCACTTGGCATAACAGTGATCGGTGCGTTTGCTTATGTTCTTAAGATGTGTAGTAACTGTATTGTGGTGACTGTGACCTCATTATTCACATGGTAAAACTAAATCAAGTGATACCTTTCATATATATGTGAACATGCATGCATTCAACTTGTGAATAAATGTCTGTGTGGTATTCGAATGACACATACGCCACTTATTAACTGTTCGCGAACTAGCGAGAAGACATTGGCTTTAATCACATTTCCTGATGTGCATGGCGTATCATGAAATCGGTTGTGACGTCAATATCTACGTGCTTCGGGTGCTGTGACCCTCGGTAGCCGAATTGCCGGCATGCTTGCAGGGGTGGGTAAAAGCATGTCGCTCTCTGCGTGACAGTTCATTGGAATTTAACGTGTCTTGGATCTAGTGCGAATCGACAAACTAAAAATGCTTCTAACATCTTTTAATATCTAACAAAGTAAAAGAAATCAGCCAATCGATGTCATAGTTAATGTACATAAATAATTTAAAAGCTGTCAACACTGCTTAGACGTGGCGAAAAATCACCAAAACGGTGTCAGTCACAGCAATTCAGAGACACACGGAGAAACGACAATGACGAGGTTCATTGAATGTCGAGGACGCGCGCGGAGCTTCACTTTTAAAGTTGTTTACGATCCACACCATTGTTTTCAGACATTATAATGCAGAAAATGACACGTGGCTGTTCACTGCACACTGGTAACAATTGGCCGTTACCATAACAGTGATTGGCCTGCGTTTTCTTTGTCTTAGGGTGGGAGTCAACATGTATTCTGGTGACTTTGGCTCTCTTCATTTATGTAGTAAAATAAGAGTCAACTAATAGTCGTCCGGCTTTATATTGAGTGGTGAAGAACGGTCCGTACCAACTTGTGAATAATGTCTGTGTCTTAACACACAAGCCACTCTATTGCTGTTCGGACGTAGTGAACACATACATTGGCATAATCATATTCATGATGTGCAGCGTTATCTATGAAATCGATTGTGTCGTCAGGCCCACATGTACAGAGAAACTAAGCTGACAGGCATAATGTGACCTGTCACCCAAACTCGCACCATGCAAGTCGGAAAAATAAGAAGATTTGCGTTTTTTCATATGTCTTAGAAGTAGGAGACTGCTAATGATGTAAATTTGTCTAGGATGGACCGGAACAAACCCATTTAAAACCCTGCTGCTATGTTTTTTGGATTTCAAGCGTAAGCATTAGGGAGGCTTTATCGTTCTTGACACCCAGCGACGAAAACGGAGCCGAATCAGTGAGCACATTTTCGTTCCTAGCCGTCCGTCCGTGGTATTACCCATCCTGCGGCTTTCGTTCAGATGACAAAGAAGACGCCGCGCCGCGACCGGGTGCTGTCGTGGACCCCAACTAATCCCTGACCCCCGCCTAACCGCGACGTGACCGGCGTACGCGTAAATCTCAATCAGAATCTACTATAAGATGTCGTTCAGTATAATGAGCAGTTGCCCAGGCAATTTAGGATATATTTGTGATATCTAGATTATTGTAAGAATGTGTGTTTGGCTGTATGACATCAAGCGAAACCCAGAAAAATGTGAAATTATGTCTTTAAATGGAGTTCAAAACTCCAGTTGCTCAGCTGAACATTCCTCCCTCACAGTAGGCCTACACAATATAGCGATTACCTACGAACCGGTAGGCCACGTGTGTGTGAAATCTGGGGGCGAGATAATTTTTACATTCATGATGATGATGATATAAACAATTTAGACGTTTACGACATACGCTTATTTATCAAATGAATCAATAAGGAACAGATACTGACAGAAATATCATGCTGGCATGACCATGATGAAACGTGACTTCAATGTTTCCTAACAAACTTGTGAATCATCGCCACCTAAACTCTAACGTGTAATGGAAATACGTGCGAGAGCTTGTTTACAAATCGCAGCTCCGATCCACTACCGGCGCGCGCACGTGCGTTTTGCACTGACATCATCTGTAGGGGCGCTGATTTGGGGCTGCTGTCGGCTCAATACGTCGTGTTCGTACTCAGAACGAAAAATCTGCAGAATTCGCGCGTTCTTGATTCTCCTCACGCGGACAGCGATGGGCGGGGGTGGGGCGCATGCGCAGATCGATCTTGTATCCGGATTACCGGTTCTTGAGTCCGCTCCATAGATCCGATTGTCAACACGAAAGCGCGGCTCACTAATATCAGGAAAGCGGAGAAACACGGCTGCAAAGATAGTGCTCATTCATGCGAAACGGAAGGCCTTTGACAACTGTTCTATAGAAAGCGTGGTAAAACTAGTCACTTTCAAAATGAGAATTATGGATTGGACAATCCTTTTTAGCTCTTACAATTATCATCAATGAATAGTTCACAAAAGCAGTTTTGTGGTGATACCAAAATTATTACAGGGGGACTTGACGATGTTGGATAACAAGCAATGATATTCAGAGTTACATTATGGTTACTCTTGTGATGTGAAGATCAAATTCAGCCAAATTTTCAAGCTCCTGCAAAAACATGGTCGAAGTTCAACCAAGAAAAATCATACTTCTGAATCACTTCTGGTCATCAAAGTTGGACAGATAAAAGATTAGTGTACGATCCTTTAGAAAATAACAAAATCCTTGAATCAACTTTTGCAACCCAACTCGACTATTCACTGCATTTACACAAAAAGATCCATTGCGACTTATTGATCGATTTGTGGTGACAGGTCACAAATGATCCATGTGACTTCGGTAATTTAAAGGGTCTTGGATACTAGTGAACGTGTAGAAATGCTTGTGACATCTTCTTACAAGAGTAAAAGAAATCATGTCACCGATTCATAATTATGTACCATAAGTCCTTTAAAACTGTCAACACTGTTTACAAATAACAATGAACATCAAACGCCAGTCAGGCAGTCAAAGACAATTCAGAAACACCAAACTATGACAGAACTTCATTGATATCGAGGATGCTTGTGCAACTGGGTTGTTACGTCACACCATTGTCAGCAGACATTAGATGGTAACAAATGACACGTGGCTTGGTCAATGCACACTTGTAAACATTTCCCTTGCATAACAGTGATTGACGCGTTTTCTTTGTCTTAGGTGGCAGTCAACATGTATTTGGTGACTCTGCCTCTTATTGACACATCATTATAAATCGAATCAAAGAGAAGATGAAAAAAAGAATTCGTAGAACAAAGCTGCTTGTGGAGACAAGGAAATCCAGCTGGCAAAAGAGTTTACGTGTTGGGTGTTAAGAAGCTTTAACCTTACTGTGTATACAGTGCAGAGAAGTATAACAGTTATTGGCAACTGGTCTTAGATACTCCTGGACTTGTATAAATGCTTGTGACCGCTTCTCATATCTACAGAGTAAAAGAAATCATGTCGATTCATAATTATACACCTTAAGTCCTTTAAAACTGTCAACAATGTTTACATATTGCGACAATCATCAAACTCCACTCACTTCAGCGACACCATACAATGACAAGGCTTCGTTGATATCAGGGATGCACGCGCATCTTTTTAAGGATTGTTGGGTCACAACGTTGTCAGAAAACTTTAAATGGCAATATATGACACGTGAGTTGGTCATTGCACACTGGTAAACATTTCACTTGCATAACAGTGATCGGTGCGTTTGCTTTGTCTTAGATGGTAGTCAACCTGTATTTGTGACTGTGACCTCATTATTCACATGGTAAAATAAATCAAGTGATCCCTTCATATATATGTGAAATGCATGCATTCAACTTGTGAATAATGTATGTGTGGTATTTCGATGACACATAACGCCACTCTACTGTTCGGACGTAGCGGAAGAAGACATTGGCTTAATCACATTCATGATGTGCACGTCTCCATGAAATCGGTTGTGACGTCATGCACCACCTGCACAGAGTCATAAGATGATAACAAATGATTTACGTGGCTTCGGTAATGTACCCTGGTAAAAAAATCCTTTGCGTGACAGTTATTGGCAAATTTAACGTGTCTTGGATACTAGTGAACCGTAAAAATGTTTCTGACATCTTTTAATATCTACAAAGTAAAAGAAATCATGCCATCGATTCATAATTATGTACATAAGTCATTTAAAACTGTCAGCACTGCTTAGACGTGGCGAAAACCACCAAAACGCCAGTCACAGACAATTCAGAGACACCACACAATGACGAGGGTTCATTGATGTCGAGGACGCGCGCGCAACTTTTAAAGGGTTGTTACGTCACACCATTGTTTTCAGACATTATATGGCAAGAAATGACACGTGGCTTGGTCAATGCACACTGGTAAACAATTGCCTTACATAACAGTGATTGGCGCGTTTTCTTTGTCTTAGGTGGACCCTTAGTCAACATGTATTTGGTGACTTTGGCTTCTTCTTATTTACATAGTAAAATAGATCAACTAATAGTGATCCCTTTATATTATGGTGAAACACATGCGTACAACTTGTGAATAATGTCTGTGTTTAAAACAACGCCACTCTATTGCTGTTCGGACGCAGTGAACAAAGACATTGGCATAATCATATTCACGATGTGCACGTATCCATGAAATCGATTGTGACGTCATGCACCACCTGTACAGAGAAATAAGATGACAGCAATTGATCCATGTGGCTTCGGTAATTTAACGGGTCTTGGATACTAGTGAACGTAAAAAAATGCTTGTGACATCTTCTTACAAGAGTAAAAGAAATCATGTCATCGATTCATAATTATGTACCATAAGTCCTTTAAAACTGTCAACACTGTTTACAAATTGCAATGATCATCAAAGGCCATTCACCCCCTTTTGCCAAAGGGGGTGTTTGAACACCCCAAACACCCCCTGCGTTACCCAAACACCCCCTGCGTACCAGACATTAGATGGTAACAAATGACACATGGCTTGGTCAATGCACACTTGTAAACACTTCCCTCGCATAACAGTGATTGGCGCGTTTTCTTTGTCTTAGGTGGGAGTCAACATATATTTGGTGACTCTGCCTCTTATTTACATATCAATATAAATCGAACCAAACAAAGAGAAGATGAAAAAGAAAACGAATTCGTACCACAAAGCTGCTTATGGAGACTAGGAAATCCAGCTAGCAAAAGAGTTGACGTTTTATGTGTTAAGAAGCCTCAATCTTTCTGTGTTTTAGGTCCTGCGATGTATAAAAACGTTGTAGTTTCTTTCTGTTTTGATATCGGCCCCCGAGACTTTTCTTTAGGGTTTATACAATATAACAATTACCCTCATTTCGAGCTGTAGCACACTCAGCAAATTAAAATGTCTGTTCACAATTCTGCTAGATGTGATTTTAAATCGATGGAAATCAGCAAAAATGCAACTTACAGTTTCCTCTCGAATATTCAATCTCTTGCGGTGATAATGAACGAGTTAATTTTGCAGTTTATCATCGCTCTCAATTTTTCCCGTAGTACATTTGACATGTTCGACTGTATATCCTAAATTCCTACTGGGTGTTGGCTAAATACGTCACAATATTTGGCATTTCCAAGGAGATGAAAGCAAATAGTAACTGAATACTTTGTGGAGAACGTATCATGATCATAACACATTGAAGTAAGAAAAATGTCAAAGAAGTTCAAAAAGTGAAATGGGCATATTATTTTCATTTTTTTTTAAAGTCAAAGACATTACGGTGTTGCGTTGAGTACTGGACTATAATTGAAAGACTTAATAGTAATAATTGTCAGCATGCAGCTCAAATTGCAATTGGAAAGAAACATCCAGTCACGTTTCGTATGTGTTGATTCACATGTTGATAGTACACACCAAATCTCTGATGCAAGGAATATTGGGCGAAAAGGCACGGAAAATCAATTCGATTTCGTCAAATATTTTTTGAACGATAGGCATATAAATTCAGCAATACTGCACACATTTCATATCTGTACACGTCATTCGCCATTACTCGACACACCTGAGTTTCACTTAAAGTTTCACTCAGTATTCAATCAACATACCTCTGGACCATACATGGACCTCGTTTCTAACTAAACCACTCACACAGTTCAAACCCTCTTTCCGCAATGATGCGAAATAATTTGTCACCTTCTGGAAGAAGCAAAGATATACATACGGCCTTGTAACTTTGCTATTAACGGTAGGTTTCCCAAGAAAAGTAATGACACAGTGAATGTTTGTGTTGCAAAGTGTTTATAAATATAAACGATTTGATCCCAAGAACGGTTTCACGTTCGATCCTGGACGCTTCAGCAGGCTCAGATCAGCATCGACGTTTTCCAGCCAGCAAAACAGACGTGTTGACTGGAGCGCCCTGAATCGGATGTGAGAACCAATCTCGGGTTTAAATCGTAAGTCCAGATGAAGTGATTTATAACTGTTTCTTAAGGATAAATCATAACTTACATCAATTGAAGTGCTCCACAATGAAGCCAAAATTCCAATGTCATATACTAAATATCTTACTGCTATGCAACATGAGCTGATTGATTCCTGTATGTTTGTGAACACTATAAAAACACATCATCAATGTCTAATACCAATTCAATGAACAATGTCTGACGGCCAGCCAGTAAATCTACAATACGTATTCATGTACTATTTTCGTTCAATTCCCATATCCTAAATATCCGTTCAGAACTCCGGATAGCCCCAGATTTATTCGTATCCGCAGATAATCCGATAGGGGATAACCCTGTCATCGCTGTA
>JZLH01S0319190.1:0-12144 GCA_001188425.1 Eucidaris tribuloides
TTTTTCATCGAAAAAGATAAATCTACTCAAATATTGTTATTAATACCTACATTTATTAGCAGAATTCTTCTACATCATTTGAACACATTTTTTTTGATCAGTCAATATGCATAGCTGAACACAACATTCTCAGCTCTACATTACGATATCAAAGCACACATATAGTATAAGTAAAAGCTAAAAAAAACATTTTTCCTCTATTTGTATATTTAGATACACCTACATGGTATGAATGCCCTAAAAAATGCTAAATCTATATATCACTCTTCCATTTTAAAGAAATTACTCAAAATGTCAAATGGTGGGGTGGGGGGGGGGGGGGGGGGTGAGATCCCCAACATTTTCCATAGGTAATGTACACAGTAATATCAGCTCACTGATGGTTTGAATTGAATTTTTGACCAAAATTTTACTTGGGCATTTAATAATGTAAATACAATACTTAATTTCTATTGATCTTCAGTAGATGTCAAAGAACTGTAGTATTCCAACTAATATTTCCACTGAATTTATAACACTCAAACTGTTTTTTTTTGTGGGGGGGGGGGGGATTTATGTCTATGGTATCAGGTGTGAGATTGTGGAGAAGAGGTTAGGAAGTCATTTATAATTACAACTGGAGTTATGTAATTTAGATGAATGCAAAAGGCTATCTCCCATATTTTATAGGCAATCCTTTATAAATGAATATATTTCAATCTTCAAATAAATGAGCGCATAAATACAAAACTTAAATAAAAAATTAAATAAATAAATTAATGCTAAATAAATAAATAAATTATAAAATTAAATGAAAAATTAAATAAATAAATAAAATAAATAAATAAATTATAAAATTAAATGAAAAATTAAATAAATAAATATAATGCTAAATGAATAAATAAATAAGTAAATAAATGAATAAATAAACTGATTGATTAATACACAAATGAATATACAATATACAAGAAACAGAATTGTACTACTACCATAAATGAAAGCTTTTATGAAATGCCTGGGAACCTGATTTGTGTGCCCTTTTAATTGACATGCCACAGATCTCCTCAGGCCAACCTTTTTAACTCCACCCACACTTCAAATTGCAATAATTTCATTCAAACCCATTTTTTTATTTCCTAATCGATACGCATCATGCGACAACGATTCTTCCCATGATGCTTCTTGCCCTTATCATTGGCCAAATTAATGCTACGATGATTCCCACCAAATTGCAATTTCCCTTGCGGGATCCGCTCGACAATGGATGCCGCTGGTTTGTCGCGGATCCGCAGACAACGGTGTTTGTGTCTGTTGCCATGGCGATTGATTGCAAAGCGGCTAAAAATGGCCATGATGCGTTCTTTGTTAATCCTACATTTTGTATGGAATACACCACTGGGTTTACTGTTTGCCAGTACGTGCAGGTTGATCAGTCAGCAGTTTCAAGTTTTATAATTGGATCTTGTGAGAGGATTTTTGCAAGGCCAATTATTTTCTGTAACCCTAGTTATTTTTCAGCTTAAAGGGAGAAGGAGCCAGCAACTAACAGGCATAAGTTTAGAAAAATATGACATTGTGAGTGTTGCGACAATTATGGTACATGGTAATAAAAACAGCCAAAATAAGGGGTACTGTGCGATACTCACCGTCAGCAAGGCCCTATAAATTAGTTAATTTGTGTTTATTTTACGTCTTTGCAAGTTTCATCCCGGGATAAAACTTGCAGAAACAGCCTATAGGGGGAGGAGCTTATCGATTCAAACAGTGCGACTAACACACGTCGGGTGGCAAGCATCGGTCACGCATGGTCAGCTCCTGACCTGGGCACGTGCGATCTGATTGGTTGGTAAGAACTCAAATTTTTTCTTAACTTATGCCTGTTTAATAGTTGCTGGCTCCTTCTCCCTTTAATGTGGAACAATGTCATGAGCAGACTTGGAACCTTTCCTATTTAATTTTTTCAACATCATACACGTTTGCAATACATTTGCGTACATTTATAAATCCAAAATGAATAAGATTCATTGTAACTTCAGTCATAATCAAAGTAACACTGTAACAAAAATAATTTTCAAAGAAAAAAGTATATACATGTACTTAAATTGTCTACAACTGTTGAACAGATATTTCTTTCCACGCTTGTGTAAACAGTACAGCTGTATGAATTTGACCCTACAGCAGGGCTCCACACTAACACTTTTTCCTACTTGCCCTTTGGGCAAGTGTCAAAATCACTTTTAGATTTTTACCTGCCCAAATGAAAAATTAACTCGCCCGAAAATAAATGATAATCAAACATATTAAAAATCATTCCCCTTTATTTTGAACAACAAAGCCTTTTTATAGCATTGGATAATTGTTATTTTAATTCTGGGAGTTGCCGAAGGTGTGATTTATGAATTTAAAGAGTCATACAAAGAACAAAATGATGAAGAACTTTAGTAAGTTAATTAAACAAAACTTTAAGACATATTTTCTTCATTTATGGTAAGTTTTTGGACATGTTATGCTCATTTTATGATCAAAATTGTAACAGTTTGAGATTTTACTTGCCCAAAATGAAATTTTACTTGCCCCTGGCAAGCGGACAAGTGCTAGTGTCGAGCCCTGCCTAAAGTCAAAATCTTACTCTACGTGGATCTGCCTGAAGATATTAAACAGAATAAAAGATACACTCTGCAAAATAAAATGGAAATATCAGATGACTAATAAAAGTTTTGTTCACTGACATCTTGCTACTGACTCACACAGAACTAAATAGTTGGTGTCACTGTGTCTGTTTGTATGCCTGTGATTCCTTATGTTTCATAATAATCTTAAAGTAGATTTTTGGTGGTCGCCATGTCGGTAAAGTGACCCCAAAACGCTGAATAATCATGTTCGTAATCATCACTTAATCTTGATGAGTGATACCGACGAGGAAACAGATCTACTATTTATTAACTCTCTATCAATCAGTTTGATTCACTAGCATCGTTTGAACTGTCTTCAGGTATTTGCTAGGGTTTCTGATTCATGTTAGTGATGTAATGTCTGCCTCTGAGTCAGAGTTAGCAGTGATCGTTGCTTCTTCATTACACGTATGACTTCCGAGACACATGCAGATGTTTTTGGATTCAAATGTTTACAATTCCGCAGCAACACCACGCCGGAATGTTTTTCCGAGCAATCGCAGAGCGGCATTAACGCCCATAATCGCGCCGACACGACGTCAATAGTCGGTGGAGCGTTTCCTCTTGTAACGAATACGTGTTGACGATGGCGGTGTTGTGGAGATGGGGGATTATGGAGCTCTTGAGCGAAGAGCCTTTTGCGGAAACCTCGTCCTTCACTACGTTTGTATATCTCCTAATGCTCAATCAACCAAATGAATAGCCCCTGATTGATGCGCCATGCCGGCAATGTTGCATGTATGTGTCGCAAGCACGGAGTCACAACCACCTTTTCATTGCCATACATCTCCTATTTTTTTTTTCAACGACAGAGGGAATTCCTGTGCATCACATGCTTGTTTACGTTATGTGGCGCCAGTGACAATTTATTCACAAGCTACGCAAGTTCTTGTGAATGATTATATTTATTTAAGAAGCGTACATCGCAACTATCATTTTTCATTCAAATGTCTACATAGCCATCCATATATCTTGTGCCTCTCACTTTATCACTGCCATAACAAAAGGAGTTAGCAGCTGAAAATATCTGTAATGAAGCAGATTCCATCCAAAACATACATTTTGAATACTTAGGCAGAAAGACAGACAATGATAGACAGACACACATACATACATACATCCAATCACACACATACATACAACCACACATACATACATCCACACACAACCAAACAGACACACAAATACACAGACACACAGAGACACACACACACACACACACACACACACACACACACACACACACACACACACACACACACACACACACACACACACACACACACACACACAGACAGACACACACACACACACACACACACACACACAGCGACATCCTCTCCGTAATATAATACTATTTCGTGTCGTGCCATTAGCACCATTATTTGAAAGTCTGTCTTATTTTCCAGTTCCATCCAGCAAATATAGAGGCTAATGTTATCCCAGTAATGAAAGGTGACAAGGGAATGACTTAAGACAATAACCAGCAGAAGGCAGCGAGCCGAGGGGTTATGAATACATTACACTCACCGGAGAGCATTAAACCAAATTTGTCTCCGTGCTCCTAAAATCTGAAATGACTTCTGTGTCTCGGACAGTAATTGATTCATTACATAGACATTGGCTCAGTCTGGGTTACAAATTAAGCATCTAATGATCAAAAATTTTCTGTTCGGCATCCATTTCTACCATTAGCAGGGCTCACAGCATTTAATGGAAAGAAAATTCCCTGACTTTTTCCCTGATGGAAGTTAAAAATTCAAGGATCATCATTTTGATTTATTTATTGCCTCACATCCTTACCATGGACAAGTGGCGAGAAAGTAGGACAACTGGACAAACAAAACTCCCTGATTTAAGGAATTTTCCCCCAAATTCCTGACTTTTCTATGACTACAAAAGAGGAAGTCATAAACGTGGTTGGCTTGGAATCCTGAATCAGTTCCATAATGCAATTTTGACATAAAATGTCAACAAAACAAAGCCATTGACCCATTTTTGATTGCACTTACCTAAGAGTGCAAGTAAGAAAAAAAGTCCATCCCTGATACAGTGTTTCTAGAGCATCAGGTCACAGATAACAAAAAAAGCTCAATACTATAATACGCCCCCAAAGCAGGTGTTTTATAACAGCCTTTCCTTAATTACAATGGCAGGCTCAAATATTGAACTGTATGACACTGCAATATCAATAATAGGTATTTAGTTTGATCTATCGTTTGTTGATATCAACAGATGTGAAATATACACGCCTGTCATCCATGTAATTGACAAGGAGCAGCTGTCTCACTGAGAATGTCAAGAACGGAAAACACCTGCACATATGGAAGTCAAAAGACTGTATTTTGAGCTTGGGAAGGATGGTATTAAGGAAAGGAAATTATCATTTGTGAGTTTACGTGTACATTTGTGTGCGTGCTTTGCGATTGTACCACTCTTAGAAGAAAAAAATTTCATGCATATGGGTAGTTTTGTTACATGAAGAGCTGGCGATATTTGATCTAAACCTCATTCGATTATCACAGGTAAAATATCGTTGATAACACGAAATATTCCCAAATTTGAAAACCAGATTTGTGAAGAATTCGATAAATCTATTTTAGGCTTAAATTGACAGTGCGCCCTGTACTATTTTAGGGCTGTTATCAAAATGTGGTCAAAACAATGTTGCTCCCTAATCTGTAGAGCCTCTGACGATTGTTTATAAATAGCATTTGTGGTGGGCAGTGTGTTCACAGAGTCATATTTGTTGATAGTTACACTAAATGCACTACTACTCTTGATACCACAAGTTTGATAGCTGAACAGCATGGAGGTTTCTCTTTTATTCCCACCTCCCTGTTTCTACCTCTATGATTACAGGCAGTAGCACTCGTGTGAAGAGTAGATCTATTTATAGCTATTGGGATTTCTTGGTCCCTCTCACTGCAGTGCATGCATTTACCCCATTAGGTTTTCATAACTGATGATATTTTGGGCCATATCATGCCTCCAGGTGATATTTTGAAATAATCATGAAATCATGGAGTATTCAATATTTTTTGAATAATTTCGATATTATCAAAATATCGCCGAGCACTTGTTTTAGTGTATATGCTTTTATGTGACATTTATCCATACATGGCAACACAACTTTCTAGAAGTTTGTGTTCTACAGCATTATTTGCCCATCCAAGCACTATCATGTACATGTAGTTCAGACTGTCAGACATCAATGTTTGACATGTTTAAAAATACAACCCCCACAACATTAAACAAATTTTAGAGCAATGTTTCAACTGTTTTTAACCCGTTGGAGACTAAAGTACGAGTTAACTCGTGTTGGGGTCTATGGAAAATGCGTGTTATATAGTGAAATCAAATTGTCTCCAGTGGGTTAAGGGTTAGGGAAATGTGCTAGAAAGCAACAAACTGTCAGTATCCAAAACCATTTGGAATATTTAGGCATTTGCTGCATATGTCGTACGTCAGTCCATTGCGGAAACATGATTTACAGTAGTTATTCTATTTCATTCACTTTTGTGCAAAGGAGATGGTGATATACTGTAATGGCAGATTATAATTACATATTCTGAAAAATCAGCAATGACCATTAAGTAAAAATATCACTTTGCTTCTTGGCAATAATTTTTATGGACTTCATAATATTTTGTCATGAAAATAACGAAAATGATAGAGTGCACTAATGAAAAAGGGCAAAATGAATTCTGAAATATTTAGTTATAATGAATAATTTACAGTGCTGTTTTACACAAAATATAGCTAATGAGTGACTAACAATAGCTTAAGACTATTACAGACTTAAAATTCTTGCTTTATCAGGCTCCTGAATGCTGGGCACTCATTACAAAGCCAGATCAATCCAGACGAATCATACGGTAATTTAAGCTGTGACGTAAATGCGTTTTTCAAGTGGTTCACAAAACCCTGGCTCTAATTACGTCATGAAGGAAGGAGTGGGCAGTAAAATTGGGTTTAGGGAAGTAGCCTTCTATTGTCCACGCTTCTGGTCAAAGGACGATTTACAATACCATAATTCCTGAATCGTGCGGACTGTGGTGCGAGATATTTGCACCGAAAGAGACACTATGGGTAGGGTGAAATTCACGCTTTCAAACCATTGGTCAATTATTGAACCATTCACCTAATTATGGACAAATTTCATTGGCAAAAGAGTTTCATATGTTTGTATAGATGAACTCTCTCATCTTGGAATTAATTCTGAGAACTCTTTGAGTAGATGAGTTGAAATTATTTCTGAAGTGCTTGTGGACTAAACAGTACATGTACTTAGATAACTGAAACAGTACTCTTTGAAAGGATTAGATTTCTCACTTAACATACATGTATGGAAAGGACTATATTTTTTTGCTATGATTAAAGTTTTTTTTTTAACCAACAATGAAATGTAAAAAATTCACTTAGTTGGTTCTTTTTGGAATCAATAAAGGTTCCATGGAAATGAAATAAGGTACTGTTTGAATCATTAAAGGTTCTATTGATATTCACAGGTCTTCATTACCAATAGATAGTTCTCTTGAAATCACTGATTCTGTTGAAACCAGCTAGGTTTATGTTTAAATTAACTAGGGTTCTCTTTGAGATCAATAGAGACTCTATTGATATCAATAAAGGTACTTTAGACATCACCTATAGACCTCTCAGAGTCGAAATCAAATGAGGTTCTGTTGAAACCAACTGGGTTTCTAATGAAATCTATTAAGGTTAAAGATAGGATCTTCATTCGCAGGCCTAAATTTGAATTTGCTTTCACTACATCTACATGGAAGTAAGTATTGATTGTGAGCTCCCCGTAGAATGAATAAATGTGTGGCCATGTTATAAGGCCACAATTTGAATAAGATTGTTCATTTGAATTCAAGAAGGAGCAGACCATAATGTTTACTTCGGCAAACCAGAGCTCAGCCAAACAACATATGTTACATGCATGATTCATTTTTATTCCTCACATGTAAATCAGTTTACCGCACATTTGGCATTAAAGGGATGCGCTGCTCATAATTCATGTACGTTCAATATCATTCGCTACCCCTATTGCAAGGCCGTGTGTAGCACTGAACTTATACTACGTAGTGTAGAGTTCGGTGGTGCGTAACAACAATTGTGGAGCTGCGAACAGAATTGTAATTGAAAGTAGGGCCGTGTGCAGTTTGCCTTTCTTTGGTTGAATGCGTGCTGCATAGGGAAATGTACACAATTCGTGCGCGCTCGTTTACCGAAAGTATATGGGCATTCCCGAATGTTACCTGAGCCGTGCCAGCTGGAAAACATCATGATATGCGACTTTTCGGTCCCTTTAAGATTTCATACATGTTATTGTTATGGCGGATCACTGATTTAAGGCCAAATTTAAGGTTACTTGCAAATATTTGCATCTGTAAGACCCCATCTCTTACCCCTTGGGCTCAATGCTATACAGCACTGTTGTTCATTGAGGAACAACACAATTTTCACGTGGCTGACTTTGAAGGGAATATAAATCCATTTTGCAAAATAAAATTCTTCACAGAATATTTTTTCTTACTTTATACTGGTCAAAAATGTGTAATTTTGGGAGACGCATTAAGCAATAAAACTCTACCATTTATCCAGTGTTTGACTGAAATTTTTGTCATATTTTCTGGGCTCTGTGGGCTTCTGTACAAGCCTGTCGTCCCCAAGGGGTTAACCCTCACTGTCCCGTTGACAAGAGTGGTATACTAGGTTAATGGATTGTGAGATTTAGTGGGTTAAATGAATTTATTGTACTTACAGGTCTCCGTACGTCAGGCAGGGTAATCCACAGCGAGAACACGAGTGGCGCTAGAAGGACGTACGTGACACGCTTTCGCCAACCTGCAGGCCAGCTGATGTCCAAAGGATCTTCAACCTCCATGTTGGCGATATCTGGCTGCTTGGAAAAAGAACAATGGAAAAAATAAAAAACAACATTGAGTAACCTGAAGTTGGAAGTGAAAGATATCTTGCTTTTGGGATCAATGGAGAAAGCCTTTACTTTGTTTTTAACATTAATAGCAATATGAGATTAACACATAACATTAATTACAACTTTAAGTTGTGAAACTCCACAGGCAAGAGGAGAGGAGGGGGGGGGGGGAGTAAAGTACGGTAGCTCAGTCGTAAGGGATCAAACTATAAAATATACATTAACTTCATATTCATAGAATATTTCAGCCTATGTAGGCAAGGCGTTTAAATTCTAAGTAATATTGTAAAGTTCAAAATTGGTAACAAATATGATGTAAGATTCACCATGCACTTTTTATCCAGTGAATACAATGCTACAAATATCATTCATAAATGAAAATAGTGAAAGTTCTTTTCAATCTGAAATTTTGCTCTTGAAAGTTCTGCTTTTTATAGTTTACTGGACAAAATATATAGTTTTTTTCTTTACAATGATGGATAGATGAGGTGCTGAATGAAGTTTGACAGTTTCTCACTTGAAAGGGCACAGTTTGATATTTTTTAAAGAAAAACTGTTACTGTTAAACATTCATTATGAGAAATTTCATAACTAGTATTAAGTTTACTTTATCCATTTCAACAAATTGCATTTCTTACTTCAGAAATGAAAAAAAAGTTATTCTTTAAGATATATGTGGCTTTCCTTCTTAAAAACCTTCATGCTAATCAATCTGGTGGATGCAGTGGTTTATGGATTGAGTCGAACGTGCCGTAATAAAGCTTGATAAATGGGCAAGACATGGACGAACAGAGTGGAGTCAATGTCGAGTAAGCCTCGATAAATCATTCCACAAGTACTATATAAGCAGGCAGCTGGTAACGGAATACCTTGATCTAAATGAGAAACTATGGCTGCAAAAATAAATCAACTGCATGGGTGGGCAGGTCCAGTTATGTTATTTTTAGGAGGTGCCACTTTTGCTGCATGCTTTACAATCAAACTGCTACTACTACATGTACAACTACTACTACTTCTTCTTCTACTACTTCAACTTTTTCTACTACTACTACTGTACTATTACTAACTACTACTACTACTACTACTACTACTACTACTACTACTACTACCTATTACTACTACTAGTAATAGCATCAGTAGAAGTAGATTTAGTATAAGTAGCAGTAGAACTTCTACTATTACTACTACTTCTACTACTACTGCTACTTCTTCTACTTCTGCTATTACTATACTACTGTTACTATGACTACTACTACTACTACTATTAGTAGTAATAGCATCAGTAGAAGTAGATGTAGTATAAGTAGCAGTAGAACTTCTACTATTACTACTACTTCTACTACTACTACTACTACTACTGCTACTTCTGCTTCTTAATACTACTGCTACTACGACTACTACTACTACTACTATTACTTTTACTACTACTACTACTACTACTTTTACTTACTACTACTACTACTACTACTACTACTACGAGTCAATGCCGAGCAACCCTCGATAAATCATTCCACAAGTACTATATAAGCAGGCAGCTGGTAACAGAATACCTTGATCTAAATGAGAAACTATGGCTGCAAAAATAAATCAACTGCATGGGTGGGCAGGTCCAGTTATTTGATTTATAGAAGGTGCCACTTTTGCTGCATGTTTTACAATCAAACTGCTACTTCTACATGTACAACTTCTACTACTTCTTCTTCTACTACTTCAACTTCTTCTACTACTACTACTACTGTACTATTATTAACTACTACCACCATTACTACTACTACTACTACTACTACTACTACTTGTGCTATTAGTATACTACTGCTACTACTGCTACTACTACTATTACTACTAGTACTGCCACTTCTACTTCTGCTATTACTATACTACTGCTGCTACTAGGACTACTACTACTACTACTACTACTATTACTACTACTGCTAGTAATACATGTAGCATTAGTAGAAGTAGATGTAGTATAAGTAGCAGTAAAACTTCTATTACTACTACTTCTACTACTACTACTACTTCTACTACTTGTGCTATTAGTATACTACTGCTACTACTACTACTACTACTACTACTACTACTACTACTACTACTACTACTACTACTACTACTACTACTACTACTACTACTACTACTACTACTACTACTACTACGAGTCAATGCCGAGCAACCCTCGATAAATCATTCCACAAGTACTATATAAGCAGGCAGCTGGTAACAGAATACCTTGATCTAAATGAGAAACTATGGCTGCAAAAATAAATCAACTGCATGGGTGGGCAGGTCCAGATATTTTATTTTTAGGAGGTGCCACTTTTGCTGCAAACACTACTACTGCTGCTACAATTACTACCATTAATACTGCTACTACTACTTCTAGTACTAGTACTACTGGTACTACTACTACTACTACATGTACAACTACTACAACTGCTACAACTACTACTAACAACAACTACTACTTCTACTACAACTACTACTACTATGACTACTACTACTACTACTACTAAAAAAACTAAAATAAAACCTGTATACATGCATAGAGGGTCACCCTCAGGAAACAAAAAATATGGCCTTTATAGACAAGTGGCTACTATACACAGGTGTTTAACCACACAATTTTGTACCCTGGGAATCATTTTAAAGGCACTGTATAACAGTGTGTCCAGTTTAAAAAATCTGAGCTGCATGATTCCCCATGCTACCAGTGTCTCTGACATGGTCTAAAAACGAAGCCCTGAAAAAATTGCAGTTTAAAACGATCAGTAAGTGCTTTAAAAAAGTAAAAATCATTGAGAAACCATTCCAGCTTTCCCCCATAGACTGCTGTGTTGCAGAATTTCCTATCGCCCGATAGGAAATTAATGTGCCAATTTGAATCTGCACATATTGTACTAGTGACAGCATAACTGTCCAAACTTTTGTGTTCTAAGGTGTTTATTTGTCCATCCAAACACTACCAGATATGTCAGAAAGCAAGGTTTGACATTTTTTTAAATAAGGCTTCTACACTGTTATATAGTGTCTTTAAGCCGTGTCCACACGATCGGACATACGTTGCTTATGACCGGTCATAACTTGTGTCGGTAATAGCGTCGGATATAAAGTTGCAGTGAGAACGATCGTTGGACATAACTCTATCGGATATAGTGCGACTTATACCCGATGATTTATATCTGAAGAAGACCAGACATAAGTCTGGTAATAAGTTAGTACCAGTAATAACAAAATATGTGTGGATTGTAAATTTGCGCTGTTGGACAGAAGTGTGAACTTTTATGCTAATCCAAACTGGTGACTTCAACTTTTCATTGTTTATCAATTCACATACCGCGCAATTTGGGTCAGAGGTTACGACCCGATAACACCTTGACACACGTCATTTCTGGTCTGCTATTACCGGTAATAACGTGAGTAAGCTTTATCAGGCGTAAACATGTTGGGTATAAGCGCTAATACCGACGCGTGTGGACGCGTTGGTAAATCTACAGAAATCTTTTTAATACGTTGGACTTATGCCTGACAAGATATGACCGGTAATAACTG
>JZLH01S0319199.1:23284-38023 GCA_001188425.1 Eucidaris tribuloides
AGAGAGATAATTCCTACATTGTTACAGAAACCCTTTCCGCGACCATCAGGGCCCAATATAATTGCTTATACTGCCTCAAAATATAAATGCCGCCGATTGCATCATGACGTCACAAAGAAAGATCGTATTGGGCATATCTCATGACTGAGTCAAGTACATAACCAAGATTGTACACAGTTAACTCCAGTCAATCGTCATCCCGGTTTTAAATCATGTGTTGTGCGCACAGTCGAATGTTAATAAATTTTGAGTGGAAATTAAAAATGTTTTCATGCAAGTAATGGTACCTGATTTAGATTGTGTCGCATTTGCTTTAGATCTAGTGATGTAGTCGCAGTTTACGCGGATCACCAATTCGCTCCAGTGTACGGAATTAAACGCTAGTTTTAATCTTGAATGGATAACAAAGCTTGATATGACAGGATGATTTTAGCAGAGGACTACAATTTGGTTTCTGTGCAAGAAGGGCCCTAGATATGTTCCCGCAGAAGGCCTTAACACGTAAAATTGTCTCTAAATTGAAAACATTAGTTTCTTTTCGACATGAAATCAGAGTTGTGTGCATATTTTTAGATCGCTTCTGTCAGTCTGTTAAGGCAAATACCGTATCAAATGGGAGCAATATTTCTCAACTGGAGAAAATTTCGTGTTAAATGCCCAAGTTTAGTTTTGGGGATTTTTGAAAGCTTTTATGCCGCTAAGTCATAATCACACCAATAAGCAGATTCTAAATATTTTTTCATTTTTAAGAATTAATTTAATGTAAAAATCTCGCTTATGCCTCAATGTCTTCAAACCAGTCGAGACAGAGATTAAGTCTGGATAACTCATACATGCACATTTATTTATTTAGTCATCTTATTCACCTCTAAATAAAAAGGTACAACGTTAACACAATAGAGAACCATACAATATAATTGTCAAAAATACATCATAAATACTGGTATCACATACATATCACAATATCAAGTAACGGCCAACTCCAAACACAAGCGCTGACCCAACGCCAACCTCCCGAAACAACCAATGTGTCAAAACGTAGCAACAAGCCATGTACAGGTGTAGGACTTGCCGCACAAAAGCAGGTGACTAAGACATGTCAAAGAACGTGTGGATGCACAAAGCCATATCAGCACATCCAAGTGTTAATCACAGATGAAATTATACAACCAACATGCACCAAAAACACGCACACACACGCCCCCAACGAGTCCCAATATATCATATTTCAAACACAGAATGCTTGTGCTTGGTTGTAAGGTGAAGTTTCATAAGTAACAAAAATTAACCACAACATTTTGAAAGAACTATTAGACCAACAGTCTACAAATTAATATAGAATATAGAATTTCATTAAAGAAGATCACACTACTACCTTTCAATAGCCATTATCTCGTTAACACAGGGTAGCTTTACCGAAATTTTAAGTGTATTTTTCATCATCAAAAAGAGAATTTTCAGATAAAAAAAAATGTGTTTTTCTTTGGAATTTGAATTTGTTTTTTTGCTTTTCAAAATATGGATTTACAAGGGGAATGTAAACCAAGACATACTTTTTCTTTAGCCAAAATCAGAGAATAAATAACAATAAAGAAAGAAATGCCAATTTAAGAAATCTCCATAACAACGATTAAACAAACTTTGATGCATTCAATAACTCTTGAACAGTTCAACTAAATTTTCTCAAACTTTCACTGGTTGTATTTATATTTATTGATTCTGTATTCTCTGAGTACAGGAAGAGTCTGGGTTTCATTCTGGCATTGGTCATTTTTTGGGGATAGTGCAGCACATTCTGTACCAGACGTGGAGTTTTTCCAAATATACAGCATGTCCAAAAAATGTCCCTCTCGTAACAAGAGAATAATTACTCAAAATCTGGTTTTAATACTCAATAATAATTACATATTTAAAAAAGCCATTTTATTTTCTAACTTCTGTGCAAATTCTCATTGGTTCCTCGGCTTTCATTGGTTTGAATCACAGTCCATTATGTGAACATGCGTCGCTTTTCAGTCCATTCCAAGTTTGGCAGTGCTGCATCAAGCTATCAAACCGCTGAAGTAATCAGGTGAACAGATGTGCAGGAGAGCAATAAAAGGTTTACAAGCTGGACCATTGAAGGACAAACCTTTCTATCAAACAATTCCTATGATAAGCAAACATGACCAGTGAACTGATTTTGATAGTTTTGCATTTTGTAAAAGTGAATGAACTGACTTTAGTTAGCTTAATAACAACAAGAACACAGTAATCTGACATGAAAGTGGAAGCAGAATAATGCATGTAAAATGTCTGTAGTGCGCATTTCTTTTTAGTAAACTTGAATGGGCCGGAAAGCACTGCCTGTTAACATAAGAGCTGTATATAAATACCAATGAAGCAAAGACCTTTGAAACTTTTCACCGGTAATACAAATTAAATGGCTGTCAAATATGCTAAACTAATTGGGTATAAAACTTGATTTTGGTAATTATTTTATCGTCTGATGAGAGGACATTTTTTCTGCACGGTGTACATGCTTGTTCTGAAACCTTGATAGAAATTGCACTCCATCATGCAAGACATGGAAATCTTATATATTGTTTATCTGCCCCCAAACAGGCACTTACCAAGAGAAGATGGAACATCGCAGTAATGTTTATTATACCTCGGTGACCCTGGTGACCCTTGTACGACACTCTGTACAGGGGTCAGAGGAACACTGGAGGAGCGACACTGGAATGGTATCAACGTGGTGGGTCATGCCGTCAAGTAATGCAGTAAATTACTCTACTTCACTGGTACATGTGTTGTTGGAAATCCTTATTTAGTTTTTATTTGTTTCATCCAAAAAAATGACATTTGGCAAGAAATAAATGCGATGCAAATTTTTTTTTCCAAGACCGTACATTTATTGCTTCATGTATATAAAAAAGTTCTTTGAATAAATACACAACCACAGCTTTAAATTCTAATTATTGACTGATTTTGACATTCAATATCTTTGCTTGCAAACTGTGACCAGTTACTCATTTAATGAACAATGGTTAAAAAACAATGTTTTTCCACAAATTTATGTGATGATTTTATTTCATTTCAATTTCATTATTTAAACCACATGCATATTGTCATACTTGAAGTATAGTTAAGCTAGTGTGTATTATGACAAAATTAAATACCTTATATATTATGCATTAAATTCATAGTAAATACAGTGATCAGGGAAGGTCCCCCATAGAGCTCATAAAAGCTAATCATTATTTATGTGGTCCTTAGGTAACAACTTGTCATAGTGTCTTTATGTACTCTCCCTCCTTCAGGGATCGTTCAATCTTCATGCTACAGGCCTTGGCTCACGAGTTGATTCTCTTTTATGTATCTCCGCTCATTCAGAGGATCATCTCAATTCTCAGCTACCAGGCCTTGCTCACGCGAGTTGATGTCTCTTTTATACTCTCCCACATTCAGGGATCATCTCAATCTCAGCTACCAGGCTTGCTCACCGAGTTGATTCTCTTTTATGTACTCTCCCTCATTCAGGGATCATCTCAATCTCAGCTACCAGGCTTGCTCACCGAGTTGATTCTCTTTTATGTACTCTCCCATATTCAGGGATCCACTCAATATCAGCTCCCAGGCTTGCTCACCAAGTTGATTCTCTTTTATGTACTCTCCCTCCTTCAGGGATCATCTCAATCTCGGCTACCAGGCTTGCTCACCGAGTTGATTCTCTTTTATGTTTTCTCCCACATTCAGGGATCGTCTCAATCTCAGCTACCAGGCCTGCTCACTGAGTTGATTCTCTTCCCTGCAGTCTTCAACTCCAAGAAGCCTCTTTCACCAAACCAGCACAGTGCCATCAAGGAAACTCTGCATCTGGTAAACTTTTCCAGTCATTTTTGAAACATTTACGTCTTACATTTTACAGTCTTGTTTGACAAGTGTCTTTTTTTGACATTTTACCAGAATTTAACACAGTTTCATATCTAGGGTCAAGTGCGTCTGGGGCAAAAACTGAAATTGTGCCCCTGTCCAAACTCAACTCATGGGGTGGAGCAAGTCACCCACCTGAAATTTTATTTTTAGATGGGGATTTTAAGCGCAGCGCACAGCGTGTGCGATAGGGACAGTGATACGTATACGGTTTTATTGGGCCATAGTTAATGCTTCATTAATTTTGCAATAAAAATCACCCTTGTCTTCCACATTTTCACAGGATTTTTGTGTTTGTATGTGGTGGCACAAGAAGATGAAAGGCAATTCCGCAAACTACCGTAGTGGGTGATCAGTTCAGGAAACAGAAATATCTATTTACATTGGGTGCAACTTAGTCAAATATTTTGTTGGTGACATTACGTACCGGCGAATCTCGTATATCAAACAAATATAACATTCGCCGGTACGTGATATCACCAACGATATCTGTACAGTTTTTTTTATGCCTTTGCAACAAAGTTGCTGGAGGCATCATGAGTTCGGGTTGTCTGTTCGTCCGTCCTTCCGTCCGTTACCGGTTCTCATTACCGTGATAAGCTAAGAACAGCTGATTCGATTTTGATGTAACTAGGACCAAGTATGTACTATGAGGAAACAATGAACTGATTATATTTTAGTGTTGAAATGTCAAAGGTCACAGGGCCTTAAGCATGTCTGATTTTGGCTCGTTACCATAATAACTTAAAGGTTAGTGATATGATTGGGAACCCTTGAAAATGCCTCAAGAACCAAATCAGTTGAAATATACATCAACTATACACCAGCTGGAGTGGATCTCCCAGCTGGAAGGATTTGACTCTAATTTGTTTACTTCAGGAGAATCAAGCATGAACATTCTATCGGGGCACGATAAAAATAGCACCCATAGAGAGCCACACAACAGGTTTGCCTGCCACCAGGGATATTGACACAAGTTATTTTAGAATGAGTCAACGTTTGACTACAAGATTTTCACAGGAGAATGCTTGCATAGTTTATTTGATTCTAGTGTAGTTTCAGCCCAAGTTGAGGATTATCCCCAATCATGTCATTTACCTTTAAAAATTACTGGTCAGATTTTAATGTAACTTGAGTGAAGTATGTATTATAAGGCGCCAATGAACTAATCAGATTTTGGAGTTGAAAGGTCAAAGGTCACGAGGCATAAAACATGTCTGGTTTTGGCTCATTACCACAACAAATTAAGATCAAAGGTCACAACGCCCCATACTTTTTGTCTTTAACATGATGAATTAAGAATGCAATCGGATTTTGATGGCATAATAATGTATATAGTATGTTGTTATATGTAAATCAGGTGGTAAATTTTAGTTTTAATAATGTATATAGTATGTTGTTATATGTAAATCAGGTGGTAAATTTTAGTTTTTCACTATATCACCTGATTTTGTCTTTATACCGGAAATAAATAAATGAATAAATAAACTTGGGTAGAGTATAAGACACCGATGAACTAAATGAGATTTTGGAGGTGAAAGGTCACAAGGGCTTATTCAAACCTGATTTGGTCTCGTTACCAAGGTACCCTTTGATCAAGGCCTCAGGGCTTAATGATTTCCCCCGTCAGCACAATACCCCACTAGCGCCTGGAACGAGACTAACCGCGCTAACCCCAGTGACAAAGCAGGCAAGGGGCGAAGCCCTCGGCCTTTGCTATTCTGCATCAAATTTCTTATTTTAACCTTTGTTTTGCAGCCGAAATCTGCCACCGTTTGGTGGCAGCCAATCAGAATCAGACTTTCACGATTCACACGTAGAGATATCTCCGCACATTATCATCACTGCACGCAGTATGTGCTATGCACTGGACGCGTGTGATGGATGCGTTCATGTTTACAGTAGGTGAATAGATTTCTGAAACTGTGTTATCAACGTTGACTATTTTCCGACTTTAGATTCGTTATATTATACAATTACGAGGTATTTTGCAATGACAAAAATAGCTAGTTTCTTCAAATTCCTTCTAGTGTTACGGGAAATAGCTTGCTTTTCAAACAGTAGGCCCCTACGGTATATTCACGTAATGTACGATTTGAAACCGGTCCGTATCATGGATTGGGCAACAAACCGATTATGTAATGAATATTCACGATCGGTCCATATGAGGCTCCAAGACCGGTCCTGACTATATAATTAGTTTGGTTCGTGAGTGCAAAATAGAAAAGGCGTTGTGGGTGAACAGCCAATCTTTCGGTGTGCCAGGAGTGTAGGCATTATAATTAGTCTCTTTTTAGGCGCACGGGATACAACTACTGCTCAGAGGCTTAATGGCGTGAGTGACAACCCACACCCACAATGCCTTGTCAAAAGGCTATTACCAAGGTAACTTAAGAAAGTCCTGATCAAATAGGATATATGCATGTGTAAGGCTTTTTAAATGTATTGGGTGGCAGTGCTGACTGCGGAGGCCTACTCATCAACTGCCTAAGTCAAACTGCTTTAGTTTCTTTATTAATTGTTGTTGTTTAATTTGTCTTACTATATCTGTTCAGTTTGTTGAAGGTTTGTCCAGTCACGATGTATCAAGGGATTCCTACATCCAGAGAAAACTGAAGGAAATCACTGGGCAGTACTTCCTCAGGTACAAGGTGGTAAGTATTTAAAGGGATCAGTTGCAAAGATAATAGTTTAATTTATTACAGAAGATAGGAAGCGTCATGGCTGAGTGGATGAGACAGTGGTTTCTCAACTTAGAGATCCACGGTTTGAATCCCGTTGTTGTGTCTGCATCCTTAGACACTTAATCCACAACACCTCTCTTCACCCAAAGGTACAATGAGTACCTGAAAAGATGAGAAATTCTGTAGTAAGCAAATTGTCACAAATGCCTTATTGGCAGCTGGGCTAGGAAAACTCCCCAAGAAGTGGAGGGGGTGCACACCTGTGCAGGCACTATATGTCCGATGATTAGGGAGGGTAAAGTCATTATAGGACACCTTCACTCTTAACCTACCAAAGTTGACTCGGGTCGACGCTGGAGGGTTATGGTAGGTCGACCCGAGGCGACATTCAATGATGACTCCCTGTTGGTATATTAAACTGTAGAGTACTGTGCGCATTGTTTATGGTTGCTTGTGTGAGCACTCATTCCTACAACATTGTGCAGTTGTAGTAATACAAGCTTACATGGACGTTTTTCAAGTAAAGCTGCAATTTATACCATTGAAGTTATGTTTCTCTGTTCATTGTAAGGAGAGTGCATGTGTACATGAAAGTTGTTTGAAAATGGCAAAATAACCATCAGGAAATAATCGACATCTCTCAATCTCATTGAAAACTGTTAATGTCCAGTGGCTTCAATAAACAATAAAGAAATAGTGAAACTGGCTACTTGGCATTGGTTATCTTAAAGATATGGAAGAGGAATTATTCTTAATGGACTTATTTTACACTGTTTAACTTAAAAGGTCAGTGACATGATTGGGAACACTTGAAAATGCCTCAAGAACCAAATGAGTTGAAATGTATACCAACTATACATCAGCTGGAGTGGATCTCCCAGCTGGAAGAATTTGTCTCTAATTTGTTTACTTAAGGAGAATCAAGCATGAACATTAATTCTATCGGGGCACGATAAAAATAGGCCCTATAGAGAGCCACACAACAGGTTTGCCTGCCACGAGAGATATTGACATTATTTATTTTAGAATGAGTCAATGTTTAACTTAAGACTTTCACAGGAGAATCCTTGCATATGTTAATTGATTCTAGAGTAGTTTCAGCCCGAGTTGAGGACTACCCCCAATCATGTCATTTACCTTTAAGATATCATGTTTTATGTGTCTTTCCCAGAAATTATCAACCCCAGGAACTTCAGGATTGTCGAACATCTCAAGTCCTCATCCTTTGTTGGTATGTACATGTAATTATCCATTTCATTGCCAGACTCAGAATATCATACACAAAATCTTTAGAGTCTAAGGGCAATGGAAACATTGCACACTTGGGGACAACAGGCTTGTACAGAAGCCCAGAAAATATGATAAACTTTTCACTCAAACAAAGGTTATATAAGACTTAAATGTTTGCATGGCGAAATTCACAATTCGATGAGAGGTTTTCGGTACAACCATGTACGTTGGAAAACTCCACATTCCGGTCAGAATGCTCTGGCTGTCGTCAGGAGAATGAGGGAGAGCGAGAAAACCCTGGTATATACCAGCAACGAGAAACAATACGATGTCAATCAAACAACAAAGGACGAAACAACAAGTGTCAATCAAACACAACTGGGTCAGAAACCCAAAACATCAAAGAAGCTAGCGGAATAAATGAACCTGAGGGAGGAAACAAAGAAACAAAAAACATCAAAGAAACTAGCGGATTAAAGGAACCTGTGGAACTTGTGGAAGGGAACAGTGAAACAAAAGAACACGGACAAACAAGTAAGAAGATGCTGCAAGATCAAAGAACGTCAAGGAGGCAGGCCTGTGAAAACACAACAAGAAGTGTGCTGTAGGCAAGAAACAAACTAATTAATAGAAAAGGGGGAACTAAGTGAGACACAACATAATACAAGTAATGACAGACAAGTGAACAACGGGAACTGAAAACCCAAAACTAGCTGTGGAAAGAAAACTGAGGGAACAGAAATGTGAAAAAATAACCAGTTGAGACTAGAGAGAGTAACTATACAACATAAAACTAAAATAACCAAGGGAAAACTGAACACAAACCTGTGAAAGAACACTTGTTGTTTCGTCCTTTGTTGTTTGATTGACATCGTATTGTTTCTCGTTGCTGGTATATACCAGTGTTTTCTCGCTCTTCCCTCATTTGACTAGAATGGATAAAGAAAATTGTCTCCAGGTATGAGATGTTCTGGGCTTCTGTGTGAGCTGTTAATTCCTTAGGGCTTAAACCGACAGTGGCAATATAATATCGACCAATATTCCTATTGATATTGAAGACAAAGGCTACATTTTGGAACTGTGGAACTTCAATTTAACAAAAATGAACGGTTATAATAAGTACACAACAATCCAGTCTCTAGGTAACACACCTAGATTTTTAGCCCAGCACCCAAAGTGTTAAGCTGTATTGTAAGCCAAATCACATTCCTGGTAAACATTTTTAGAAATATTACATTGTGGCTTTCTTTTTCATAATTACGGTTTTTATTTATTCTCATTTATGTATTGGAATCTATTTTATTTCCAGCGATCTCTGAGTGCATCATTTAACATCCAAGTCGACCAGCGAAGCAGGTACTTTTCACTGTGATTTGTTTTTTGATAGTATATCAATTCTTGCATTTCGCAATACGTTGCGCGGCCAAAGTCTAACCCAGAGGGGTAGATTTCCAACTTCCAGGTCGACATGCATGGTAGGTTTCGAGCAATGCGTGTGGATCAATTGTAAAATATCCTAACACAACATGGCATTCCATGGTCAGGAAAGAAAAATTAGGAGGAATTAGTTGATTTGGTAGCACGAGCTGAAGGAAAATACAAACCATAAGAAGCTTGCAACCACAAAGAGTGGAAACAAAAGAGGCACTGCACATGGAAAAATGTTTTTGGCTGTCTACTTTTACCCAAAATGCAATGCGCGATATAGCCCTGTTCAGGTCTACCGTATGATTGCACATACATAATGTGAACTGCGAGAATTGAATAAAATAAGTCTGTTTTGTTGCAGAGGAGATATAATTGTTTCAGTCTACATGTAGTACATAAAAATGATGAAGTCAATCTGATAGTTTTTGTTTTGTTCAAAAGAGATCCTGTACCTTAGTGTGTTAATGGAACTTCCATATTTTTTTTGTAGTCTCAGTCTGGGAACATCCTGGTGTCAACTGCATCTCTCATTGTCTCTCTTTTCTTTGGCAGCAACCTAAGGAGGTACATCCTGAGTGAGTTCAGAGATAGATTCCTAGCAGGCAACCCTCAGCAACCAGCCCAGCACACCGGCCAGGCCATCACCTTCATCATGGAGCTGTTGTACAGGACACCAAACATGGCACAAATCTCCAGGTCAGTTAACCCGTTGACTACGAGATTCTGTAAATCCCCATAGACATTGTACAGAGTCCATCCGGTTCCCGTAAGCAACGGGTTAAAATCCACCTTCATCATCACCACAACTGAATACACTGGAATATAATCAAGTCTGAACCAATTCCCAACCTACATTCATGTACATGTACATGTACATTAAGATTTTGTAATAATGTTCTGCATTTATTTTAGTTCAGGTGAGCTATTGCAGTTGCTTTTTGTCCATTGTGCTTCATTTGTCATTTGTCGTTTGTAAACTTCTCACATTTTTATCTTCCTCTTTAAAACTCATGATTGGATTTAGACCAAACTAAGCAGAAATCACCCTAAACCCGTTGGAGACGATTTGATTTCAGTCATTTCACTATAACATGCATTTTCCATAGACCCCAACACAACTCGTACTTAGTCTCCAGTCGGTTAAGGGGAGGGGATTCAATGTTCTTCAAATGGTACTCCTTACTCCCTCCATATTCCTGGGGTGCAGGGGCAGGGCCCCCAAGGGATAACGACTAGGGAATTTTCATATTCAGAAAGAGTTTAGCCAATTCCCTCTGTGTCATAGTAAAGAATCATTGTTCCTCATGGCAATATTGCCAATGTTATTGTCATTTTTTAAAAATATATATACACGTATATATTTTTTTCCCAGAGACACTGTGGTCCTGCTTGGGACAGTGATGGACTACCTGCTGTTATGCGAGTCTAGCTCCATCAGAGGTCAAATATCACAGATCCTGACCCAGATGATGAATGCCTGTAAAACCGATACTCCCGCTGGTCTTGAGTAAGCTTATCATGATTGTAGTTTTTTTTTTTTTTTTTTAATTCCACTTGTTCTTACTGGACATATTGATTACAATGCACCAAATATTATTTTCATAAATTGATATGTGAGAAACTTGGAGACCTAAAATTTGCTCAGAAGACAAAGGGCTTAGGGTTAAGATTTTGGGGTAGGGTTAGGGTTAAGGTTAGAGTTGAGTTCAGGGTTAGTGTATGCAATTGTCACCAAAGCATAATGTCGCTGGAGTAAATGTCATAGAACTGAGAAATATATGACAAAGAAATTCTAAGATAAAATAAGGAAGGTGGTTAGAATCTTATGTAAAAGAAAAGGAAATTGAACCTCATCAAATCATCACTGTCTTGCTTTCAGCTTTTGTTCAGTCTTGAATGTTTCCATATTTGTGGGAATTTTTTTACACCAGAAATTGAAGATGTTTTTCAAACGTTGTGGAGATTCAATTAAAAAAAATGTCATACTTTAACATCTGAGCTACATTGTAGTGCTTAAAGGTTAGTGACATGATTGGGATCACATGAAAATGCCTCAAGAACCAAATCAGTTGGAATATATACCAACGATACACTAGCTTGTGTGGATCTCCCACCTGGGATGATTTGTCTCTAATTTGTTTAGGTAACACTTTCGGTGCTGCACTTAAAATCCAGGTGTGTTGACCAGGGACTAAATTATTTTGGACTTATGTGTATAACCTTTCAAAAATGTCTGATTTTCTGTAACAATTCAAATGCCATTGAGACAATGACATTTTAACTCATTCAACATATTCAATGTGTCTTCATTTTACACTAAATACCACTGGTATAACTTACGTGACGTTTGTCACTCGAATTAAAAGGTATGGACCTGATTGTCTTCTCGGCCAACCGGTGCACCGATAGTACCTCGTTGAGGTTACACGTGGGCGAGCCGGTGCGCCATTAGCACCCAAAGTGTTAAGGAGAATCAAGCATGAACATACAAGTATTTTAATTTTATCGGGGCACAATAAAAATAGGACCCATTGAGAGCCACACAGCAGGTTTCCCTGCTACGAGAGATATTGACATTATTTATTTTAGAATGAATCAACGTTTGACTACAAGATTTTCACAGGAGAATCCTTGCATAGTTTACTTGATCCTGGAGTAGTTTCAGCCTATGTTGAGGACTACCCCCAATCATGTCATTTACCTTTAAATGGGCAAATAAACACTCGAGAGTACAACACTTTAGAAAGTTATACTGCCACTGGCAAGATGTATATGGATAAATGATACATTTAAATTAAGCATCCTGCCAACTCTTAATCATAACACAGCAGCCTGTGGCAGAAATGGGAACGGAATAACAGGGTACTCATAGATTTTCACCTTTTGAAAACACTAAATGACTGGGTTATTTTAGACCTCATTAGAGACAATAGACCATGGAAGAATATGGAGCTCAGATTTTATGAAATAGAAACATTATTAATGATTCTGTAAATTATTTGGAAATTGTAATCTGTTATACTTCATTGGGTTTCCAAAACCATCAACTGTGTAACTTTTAGTTCCATTATAGGAAGGAATGAAATTATCTGTAGTATTTTGTCTTGTAACCTAACTAGCAGGAGTTTAGGGATGGGTCTGTAAATCCATGTGGTGTCTCTTTCACTTCCATGTAGTAATATTGTGTATGGTCAACATTAATTTTGAAGTGTGGCTGGTGCAAAATAATAAAACAAATGATACACTATTCATTTTTTTTCTGTTTTGGTGAGAGGAGGTTTGAACCTTTTTAAATCACCTGTAAAATTAGTGGGTTTGCAATGTGATATTTTCCCAGAAATTCCATGTTTTATGATTATATAGCTTTTGTCTTGGTCTTTGTTTTGATCTTAGCACTTATGTTGTTTTGATCTTAAAGTGATGGGCTAACATCGTGGAGCTTCAATTTAAAAAATTGTAAAATTTTGATATCTGAACTACATAGTAGTGTTCATATGGGCAAATAAACATGCTAGAATAAAAAAGTTTGGAAAGTTACACTGCCAATGGCAAGTTATGCATGAATAAACAATTAAAACGTCGGGGGGGGGGGGGGTTTAAAGTAGCGTAGGTGTACACACAGTAATTCTATGGGAGAAAATGGGCAGGTGAATCCGATTAACTTACGATTTTCGCTTTTTTAAAGCACTAAATAATCATTTTTAAATAGAATTTTTTCAGGGCGTCATTTTTAGACCTTATCAAAGACAATGGTAGCATGGGGAATCATGTAGCTCAGATTTTTTTAACTGTGGTAAATGTTAGCCAATACCTTTAACACTTATGTTGGAAAAAATGCAGGCATGTTAATACTAAGAAAGTGAACTTTTTTCTAAAAGAAGCCATAACCTTATAGAAAAGTAGGATTTTCTAAAAAAAAATCACATGTACCAACATAGGTCTTTAGTACACATTTAAATGATGCATTATTTCTTTATTTCAACAGAAAACATAATTTATTTTCAATTTAGTGTCGTTTAAATTTGGAATCAAGACATAATGGAACTGACTGTCTCCTTGGCCAACTAGTGTGCCATTAGTATGTCATTGAAGTTATACTTGGGCAAGCCGGTGCTCATTTAGCACAAAAAGTTATTAATCTCATGCTTGGTCTGAGGACCAGATAATAATGACAATAATAAACTGTTCTTGTATAGTGCATAACACATAACTTATAGCATGTCCCTATGCGCTGTGTATTATTACCCCATGGTCATGACAGGTCAGCCAAGTAGCTGTGACGCGCTTAAAGCTATAAATGACCCAACCAGAGTACTCATTTGTATACCTGGGTGGAGAGCAGCAAAGCAGATTTAAAATGTCTTGCTGAAGGATTGGACCCCAACTGGAGACCTTTAGATTATCAGGCATGTGCCTTACCAATCTCGCCACAGCACCTCTGTGCTCTATGCTCTATGCTCGAGATCGTGGTCTCAGAGCATCTTGCCGTGACCACATCACTGTAGTTTACTCTGAAATATATACAATATTCCATTTTGATTATTTCAATTTCAATTGCCTTCACAGATTGGAGCTGGTGAGTGTATTGAGGAGCTTCCTGTCCCGTCATATCCACCACCACCGGAAGGCAGCCTTGGCCAGGCTGGAGGCTGTCGCCGTCTTGCACCCTCGGCTGGTGGTCAAACTCATCCCAGACTGCACCAGACTGGTGGAAGACTGTGAGCATAGGAGGGCTGTGGGGGCCGACAGTATTCTCAGGTAAATTAACCCTGAGCAGGCCTTTTACTGGGCCTGCTTTTCCTACTTTTTCCTTCTTTTTTGTGGAAGATCCTAATTTTCCCATTTTTCCCTTAAAAATGCTTATTTTCCTACTTTTTGTCAAAATAAGTTTAATATTTGTTTGGAGTAAAGTAGTCTTTACAGGTTTGTTGCTTAAGAGTACAGTTACTACCATTATCCCCTGTTTGGAAAGGAAAATTAATTTTCTGTAGATTCCCACTTTTTGCCAATCTTAGAATTTTTTCCATGTATTCCTCATGTTTCCATTTTCTTTGGGGTTACTACTCCAAACACTACTTACAAATATACTTTCCTCCTAATTTGGTGAATTCAATCCCACTTTTCTCCTACTTTATGGAGAATTTTGCTCCTAAATTTCTCCTTTTTCAACCAAGCAAAGTTGAAGGCCTGCCTTAGAATTACTATGTTGAATTACAATATATTATTGTACTATGCTGCATTGCATTGTATTATATTTATTTTACCAGAGCAGGCTCTTGGATCAGGTATATGATGATCATCATTACACCCATGCAATTAAAAATACAAAACTAAATATTGTAAAATACACATATACTATACATATACCAATGCCTATACTAAGATAAGAAAACGGCAGTGCTTGCAAAGTGTGCACCACAACAGTATTTACAAAATTAATTTCCAATTTTCATTTAGAAACTGTGCACTGCAACAAAAGTAG
>JZLH01S0319199.1:41151-53100 GCA_001188425.1 Eucidaris tribuloides
TTTCCCCCAATCATGTCATTTACCTTTAAACTTGTAATATAGGAGCACAAATTATGCGAAAGAGCTCTTCATGAAATTGACTTTAGGATGTAAACAGGAATATGAAAAAAAAGAAATAAAATGACACATTTAAGTGAATTTGAATGTTGTTCATTGTGTATGTTTAATGTGTCTTAGCTTGTTTTGGCTGTTGGGGTGGAACAAACTTCAGTGCACTCTCATTATAAAGAACACTGATACATGTATAACAAAATTTCATTATAAAGAAGCAAAATATCTGGTCCCAAACCTTAGATTTCCGGTGTTATTCTATTGTTTTTGCAATCTGTATAAAGAAACAATTTCATGGGTCCCAAAGACTTCTTTATAATGAGAGCGCACTGTAACTGTACTTCTGTACTTTATGTGACGTAGCAAAAACTCAAGAAGTGTCGTTCCTGTAGTACTGTATTGCTTGTCGATAAGGTGCGAGTAGGATAGCTATACAGGGTGGACCAGAAAGAAAAATGGAACGCAAATATAATTTTGTTTTTGTTTTCTTCGCTATCCAGGTGATATTGTTGCTTTTTTCCTTTCATCCTATCTTGTGTTCTTTTGTGAGCAAAACAACTTTTGAAATGTCGATTTTATTGTGTTATTAACGGGATTGTTATTGTGTCATTAATGCGTAATTGATGGTGTCCCATTGAAATTACGTTAACCCTCATTAGACTGGGGTATTTTAGAGGCTGGAAAGACTGGGGGGGGGGGCCTAAAGGGCCCCCCTTCAGATCTCGGCCGTTGATCGCGCGATCGCGATGAAAATCGACACACACGTCACCCATGACATAATCTACAAAATTGTAACTTTGATTGTTCAAAAATTAGTCAAATTTATTTTTAATTAATTAATTATGCTAATTAATTTATGCATGAAATTAGAATTTGGCTGTAAGTCATTAAGTAAAGCCCTTGAAGTGCTCATTTTTTGTTTAAAGACTCTTTGCGAGATTCTGATCGGAGGCACATTAAAAAAAATTCAGTATCAAAATGTTTTCTTATGTATTTTATTGTTTTTGGAATTTCTTATGTATTTCCTTGTTTTTTCGACTTTTTGTTTTTTATTGTTTTTTCAATGGAAATTGTCGGCGACATTATTTCGGTCATAAATAGCAGCAAATGAAATGATTGTTATCAATGAAAGCAAAATTAATCACTCATTTAAATTATGAATTTTAGCTGAAAACACAATTTGCATTGACTTTGTACATGAAATCACGTGTTTGAGCAATTTTGGGTCGACGCACGGGTGCAAAATTATGCATAACTCGCGAACCGGGTACGCGGGCGTCGCAAATTTGGGCTTAAAAGATGCGCAAGGCTTCAAAGAAAAAAGTCATGACATATCGCGGCCATAGCTTCTCGCGTTAAAAATTTATCACAAAAAATGTCGAGGGAGGGCCTTTTAGGGCCCCCCCCCCAGTCCAATTAGGGTTAACTCATACACGCCGACCGAATTTACATTGATTCACAAAAATGGACGTAAAATGAAAAGTACCTTACTTACGCTAGGTTCACACTGCCGATCTGTCAACTCGATCAGGCCCGATCAGGCCAATTTTCAGCCACGTTGGTCAAGCTCGGCAATGTAATCGGGGTCAATCTACCTTGATCGTGGTGATCGACAACGCTCTGGCTCCCTACTCGATTATTTTTGGAATGTTAAAATACTGGAGTAGGTAACCAGAACGATGTTGATCAAGGCAGATGGATGCCGATCAATCGGGGTCGAACTTGACCGAACAGGCCAAAAATTGGTTTGATCGGGCCTGATCGAGTTGACAGATCGGCAGTGTGAATGGATGGGTTAGGGTTAACCTCGCAAAAGAGTTGTTTATCAGATGAACTAAATAAAAATGAGCAAATATTTTGGGAAGTATACCATTCCGTTTTTTCTGGGCCACCCTGAAAATTTGTAATAACAACATCAAGTTACGTATAACACATCGTCACTTTCTGGGATAATGCTGCTCTTCTGGTGGTAAATACATGTCGCCACATAAAGTGCTTTTAATAGACTAATCCACAACCCAAAGGATTTGTGGAGGATTATAATACATGTACATGCACCTGTAATGAACAATTGCTAAAGATACATATACAACTGCATGTGTACACACACACACACACACACACACACACACACACACACACACACACACACACACACACACACACACTACACACACTTTGATTACCAAATGTTTTGTTGATCTGTGGGATACCCCAACATGCCCAAGGAGACAGTAAGTACACTTCATGAACATTATTTCACTCCAAGTTCAGTACAGGATTTGGGTGACTAGTTTTAATAAATGCAGCGCATTAATATATTTATTGTCCGAGTGAATTTCTAACAGAAATGATGTTTTCATTACATTTTCTGTGTTTCTTACTACATGTAGTTAAATTGTTTACCTAACTGATCCTGACATTACAAAAGCACCTTTTCCGTTGAGAGTATGAATTTCCATTGATAGCATGAACATTGTCACCAAATCACACTGCTTACAAACTAGACACCACGCACTCGCATAACACTTCATACTCTCATAACACCTATGATGTTTTAGATAAGTCATTACCAAGAAAATGAAGATAACTCACTGTTTAATTTTAGTCACGACACATTTATTTTGAAATGAAAGATTTAACAGTCTCAAAACTTTTACACATCTATTGTTATTTTATAACAAAATCTTCATCACGTTTTCAAGGAAAAGGTGAAATTTATGTTAAAGATAATTGTTGTACACTCATGCTCATAATTATGGAAAACTTTAAAAACATTTTAGAAGTTGCCATTTTTTCCGTGACACGGTACATCTGAGATAATATTTGGCTCAGCGCCCAGTGAAACAATTTTAAAATCTAAGAATTCAGGTATCAGGAATGCCTGAGCGTTTTGTAGCGTACGTCGACTCGACACTAAATACCTGTGTTTATAAATGGGGTATTGTTTGTTGTTGTTGAGTCACGGGTGGTACGGCGGGCGTTATTAGACTTGTAACAGACAATTTGAGTGTTAATTTATGATAAGTGACATTAGATCATCAACATTCATCATGGGTTTTGTTGGGGGGGGGGTTAAGTTACTCTTAATTTAAAATAGCTTTTTTCATGATTTTGTAGATTTAAAAAAAAAATATGTAATTGTTTATTGCGCTCAAACGTATTTAGTTTTTAATTTAGTAATTCTGCAGGAAATCAAACATTGCTCCACTTACTGCGTTTTGTAAATACACACTTGTCTTGAAAATTTGGACGATATAACACGAAAGAACTTAAGTATCAACAAAATATTCCATAATTATGAGCATGAGTGTATTATTGTTTTTACATTTGCATGTACGTCATCACAGTTGCAAGATTAAAGCAACAAAAGTGGCACGTTTATGAAATTTACAAGTGTTCAAAATTTAAAAACTCACCACGTGCACCATCATGCTCAAATGTGATTGGCTGAAACACGCCTATGTTTAGCATTCTGATTTGTGATTCGTTAAAACTTTTAAGCTATAAGACCCAGATTTTAAATTCAATGTGTACACAAATTTCACTAATATACATGTACACATGAAGGTTACATCAAGACATGGGCCCTAGTAGGGTCCATGGTTACATTTAAAGGCACACGATGTCAGAGGTGTTACGAATTTCACTCACTTATCATAGTAAAAATATATACAATATATATTAATGCACACATACTGAATTTCTTGGTCATAGAAGTCTAACAGCATAGTACATTCCTAATTCATCTTGTATTATCCATCATTGATGCACATTACAGTACATGTATTGTGATTGACAAGTCCACATCAATAGTCACAACACATTAATTTGAAGCTCCACAATGTTAGCCTGTGTCTTTAAAAGTGACCTTTCAGATCATTTCCCAGTATTTTCAATTACAAATGAAATGAATGCATAAAACCTGCATTACTAAATACACGTATATAACAAGAAGTACTATGAGTGACTCAATAATGTAAATATTTAAAGAGCGTTTAACTTTCACCTTTTGATTGTTCAGAAGTTGATAATTATAAAAATGCAAATGACTCTTATTGATTTTTTTGCAAAATTTGATTCTACGTATAATTTCAATAGAAATGTACAGAAACCTTGGATCATGCAAGCTATACTAAACTACCGCGAAACGTAAACTTTGATCATGTAACATTAGCCTAAAAACACCGAGTGTCAATCACAAATGCAAATATTTAGAGGATAGCAATACGTTAAATATGTCATAAGAACATCAAAAACGAAATGTTATGAGTCTATGTTAACTCAAACAAATCTGACTCTATTTCACCTAAAGTTATAAAAATTTGTATTCACTATACCCCTTGTGTGACATACCGGTATTTTAATGAGACTATGAACAGATAAACTTCAAGTTCGGAGAATGCACCTGTTTACAAGAAGAAAGATATTACAAATATTGAAAGTTATAGACCCATCGCTCTACTTTCGGTTTTTGCCAAATCCCATACCTGCTATCACTTTCTGAAAGAGAACTACATTTTAGGTAGCCCAGAGGAATGATTCAAAATTGGTAATTATGGAGATGATATAGGGGCCTATCATCTTCCCTGCAATTGTCTTTACACTGTGGTTGCATACAATCAACGTAGTTTGTTCATATGGGGAATTTCGATAGACCGAAAGATCTAAAGTCATAAAGGTGTAATTTACACTTCTCACAGAATAGATTGACAGTCCCAACAATAGGCCTATACGTCACTACAGGGCATGACCGGCGTGTAGCACGGGGTACGTACCTCTCCCAGAGCAATACAGGTCAAGCGTGATACTGAAATTGCATATTGGCAACTTCTCTAAAATGGGGTGGGAATAGAGCCTGCATTTGTTAGTACACTGTAGTTGCAACAAATTGCAAATGCTTACAATTTTCGGTCGATCGGGTTATAACCGTAATGAACACAATATGAATACCCTTTTCTTACCGTACGTTTGTCCTTTCGAATCGATTATTTGTCGTGATATTCTCTTGCACCATCCATTTTAGTCCAAGCACGTCAATCGTTTTCTGCAAATGGCAAGACAGACGTGAGCCAATGGATCAGCTTGGGCCCAGTACCCATTATACTGTGCAACTGATTCACCAACCTTATACCGATCGCGAAACGGTGCCCAACCTGTATTCAAAAGATATTGAAACAATGAGTAATGTTATATTTGCCCACAAACTCTGATTAGTATATCGCAATTCCAAGTGACAGATTCACTACCTATCAGGAAATGTTTACTAAGCCTACGTTAATTAAAGACATGGAAAGAGGAAGGCAAAAACCACGATCGTGTGGATTGTGATTGGACTTATAAGTCAAAACTCGAGTCGACTCTATGATCAGAAATCAAGTATGTCGGACATACAAAAGAGACAGTTAACACGACTGATGATGTATCAAAGTTTTGCCACGTCCAATTAGAATGGCTAACTGAGTAAATGATTATAAAGAAATTGAATTAAATTAATCGAAATAAAAAAATCACAGTAAGTACATTTGAATGAATAAGAAATTTATAAATGAATAAGTTGAGATAGATTAAAATGAATTGATAAATGTATATCAATAGGAACAAATTACTCTAAATGCCTCCTTTCACTCTGAGTTCAACCCTTTAACGAGTGAACTATTCTATATGTTTACTTAAGAAGAGAGCATATACCGTAAGATCATTGAAATAGCTCAGTTTTCTTATCCATTAAACCGCAACGATCTCACTTCAATGGAAAACAGAATGCTCTAAACAATCATGATTAGAAGCAAACTACTTACTCCAGTATCCAGTGAAATTGTTTTCTGATGAATAAAACTTCTGTCCACTCAAGCAAATCCATGTAGAAGAGTCGCTTCCATAACATCCTAACCAGCACCAGTGGTAATCTCCTTCTACTTCTCTAACTAGCTGATTAATAAACTGGTTCTCCTGGTAAGAATCGATTTCAAATGAGCATGGAGTCTAGTCTTTTCGCAATAGTTGACTGCTGCATACCAGTGAAACCGTTTGTTTGTAATATGGTAGCATAAGTCCATCGAACGATTCCAATTTTCGGGGCAACCCACTAAATGGATTAAAAAGAAAAAACGGTTGAAATTTATTGTTCAGAATACATTAACGGCGTACTAATGACCTAGTGGTTAGAGTGTCCGGCGCCTCACGTATGGGAGTTCGCGGGTTCGAAATAAAAAGAAAAATTGTACCCTGCTTTTTCTTATTAGCCAATCAGAAGAATTATGCAAATGAGGTAATTAATATGCATACTTTCCGTCATCAGTCTGCATGGGTAACACTTGTACCCGGCACTACCCACATGCCAAGCGGCATTGATATCGGACTATGGGAAGTGGTTAAAGTTCCCCTTTGTTCTTATTAGCTAATCAGAAGAAGTATGCAAATGAGGTAATTATGCATATTTTCTGTCATTAGCTTCGTTGGGTAACACTTGTACCTGGAACTACACACATGCCAAGCGGCATTGAAATCGGAGTTTGCCTTCTTGGTGAGGTTCACCTTTTTGGTGTGAAATGGTTGACGAGAGACATATGGGATACATACATACATCCATACATCCGTCCAAGCAAAAGCTAAGTGTGCCTTTCAGCACGCTGGGCGGCCCACAATAATAATAAGTAACGAACATTCGAGAAAAATGAATCTTCAGAATATTAAGACCTTTGAATTCATGACCCGTAGGACTAACGAACTGTAACTGTATGAGAAAGCGTGTTGTTATTAAATTGCCGCTAAATAGCATCTATCCTAAAATTGCAATGTGGATGACTTAATTTCTGAAGATATACTTATACTTATATCATGACAAATTTAGCATGTTAATTTTTTTTACAATGGCTAATATTCATTATAACGCAATGAATGTGCACGATTGCACCATGTTAGAGTTATCCAAATTTTTAATGGGTTTAATTACTCAAAAATACGAAAGTCAGTGAAGTAAAGATTGTTTACATCACCAAATGGAGCAAATGTTTCTGAAGGTGAAAAATGCATTTTTCTCCTCCTGAGAGATTCTACTCCGTATTCTTTGTGTACACTTAGTCAAATTACAATCCAGACACTGCCATCAAGTTACTTCACCGCGTAACATTATTATGTGGTCATCGAAGGGAAAGACAGTATCTCTCTGTGGTAAAAAAAATGAGTTTCTTCTCCTTTTTGCATTCTAGGTCGATCTATTTCGTTCAATGTTAATATCAGGTTTTAATAAATGAAAACAAATATACATGTATAAATCGAGGCTACACGCCCTCCCCGTACGTCCTTAATTAAAAATGTACAAAATACACCTGGACCAAAACTTGCGTGCCCCAAATGAAGAGGTCCTTTGCGTCTGTCTGTGTTTGTGTGTGTGTGTGTGTGTGTGTGTGTGTGTGTGTGTGTGTGTGTGTGTGTGTGTGTGTGTGTGTGTGTGTGTGTGTGTGTGTGTGTGTGTGTATGTGTGTGTGTGTGTGTGTGTGTGTGTGTGTGTGTGTGTGTCGTCGTCGCGTGTCGTGTGTGTGTGTGTGTGCGCGTGTGTGTATGTTTGTCTTTGCGTACGTGTATGTGTGTACGCTTAACTCTATATCGCGATTTCCCAACCTTTTGATTCACATGTACGTCCACAGAATCCAGTATTGCAGAGACAAGTAAATCCCGGCTGCTCATTCACACACGTCCCTCCACTTGATGCAAGGGTTACTAGTACATTCGTCTTCATCTGAAAAAAAGGAAAATCGGACAGGCACTACATGTACGATCATACTTTCGAATTTCTATCTACCTGTGTTAATTTCATTTCTATGCATACTCACAGATAAGAATAAAACGTACGAATACTGAAAATGAACAATATTGTGAGTGTATCCTGTATACAGCCAATTTTTTGTGCTGTCAGGCGAAAAAGTTAACCAAGTTTTTGTGATGTTTTTGGCATAACTTGAATTCTGTAAGCATCGTTAATTTGACAGTGGTAATTAAACAGTTAAATGCTAAAAGTCTAAATGGAAGTAAACACAAAATTCTGTATATGCATTGTGTTTGTTGGATGAGTGTAGAATGGATTTTTTTTATACATGTTTATCCCACTTTGAGATTTCACCCCCGGAATTCAGAGGAGTTCCGTTCCTCGCAGGCAAAACGAAATTTGCACCCCCTACTTTCAGTAGATGATTTTGTAAACCTAAGTTCCACCTCTCCAGGATGTGCACCTCCCCACGCCAATTTAGTTCCACCTCACCAAGATGTGCACCTTCCCATGCCACTGTAGTTCCACCTCCCCAAGATGTGCACGTCCCCACGCCCAAACTAGCTTGCACCCAGTGAACATCGCATTACATGTACTAGTCTTACCGCAAATAACGCCTGCCAGATATCTGGTTCGGACACGGATTCGGTCAGATGATGTTATGACGTCACACATGGACAGACTGGTCTCATGGCCTCTACATTCGATGCGCAACACCGGACTATTAGCATTCGCCTCTCCGCTGTTGTAATATTGTGTCTCAACTATTCCAGGAAATCCCAGCGTGCGACACACCACGGCTCCCTGGTAAACCTCCCAGTTCGTTCCCGATACTGCCCACCAGTCGTTCCGATAATTCACCTCAACGCGACCTTCATGTCGTGGTGACAGCCCAACTAGATGTACTTCTGTGATTTTATGCGCGACCAAGGAGTGGTCGGTATGTGGATCTGAATGTAAAATAACATTTTGTTCACAATCAGGAAAAAGAAACATAATGTCCACGTGTTCTAAATCTAATTATTTTTGTTTTCCTCTGAGTAAAGTAACAGAATAATGAATAAAAGAGTTATAAGTTACAACTTAGAAATACGGAGCGACGAACTAATAAATTGAAAGTAAAGAACAATCTCATCTTCATGACGATGATAATGGTGATGATGTTAATGAAGATGATAACAACGATGATGATGATGATGATGCTGATTATTAGTATTATCAATATTACTAATACTACAAGTACTACTCATGTGATATAAACGAGCACTGTGGTGTATCGGATCAGGCTCATGACTCATAATCACAGAGTTAAAGGTTTGACTCTCACTTGGTGCTTGTACATGTATACCCCTCGACAAATCTACTGTTGCCGCTCTCAAGCGAAGTGCACCTTTATTAGAGCTAGTACCACTCTTAGCAGATTTAATAACTGTGAACATAAAAATATGCTCAAACAATATTTTTATTTCATTTGTTTTTGTTTTGAACATGTATGTGGTGTTTTTGTCATTTTAATTTAATGTTTTTTTTATGTTTTGTTACTAAGTGTAAATGTGCTTGTAGTTTTTCTATAATTATACGTATTCCATGATACGGCCCCACCTATGAACACCTTGAGTGCTTTTTATGGGTTCCTTACCCCATGTATCTATATATGTTTTTTAATTGAATGATTTATATTATGCATTTTTATGGTGGTTAAATAAAAAATTGAATTGAAGTGTAGTTAATAAGTTGTAACGCCATGGCATTATGTAAAGGAAACTAGGCTAGAGCAGGGTTACATTGAATACCTTTGTGATAGACATATAGGCCTAGGTCGGTAAAAATTTATGCCGTTAGGCGTCAAATCGTATGGAAATCATAAATTGTCTATCCCAAATTATTGCTATTTTATCAAGCATTTTTTTTATAATAGTTATCTGCAATACCATCTTGGAAGTAACGGGAAAGCACAGATTTCTACAAATACGAAATCAATCTATCCTGCATTCATATACCCCATTCATATACCCCTTTCATAATCTTGCATGCATGTACCGTAGGTTGGTTTGTGTGTATGCGTATGTGTATGTGTATGTGTATGTGTGCATGCATGTGTAATGATAATACTTACAAGACGCTACTATACTCTTTGAAATCTATCACGAAATGTGAATTAGTAGTTATCAGAATAAAAAAAACAATTAAATCACACATGTGCAATTCCATAAAATAATCAACTTTTGTTCGTCCGACACTCCATTTTTCTCCATTCTTTAATGCTTCACTTCCACAAACTGCTCAAGCCATGATAATTTAAAAGCATTATAACCCTTTAAGAACAAGAAATCAAAGAAATCATTACCGGAAGGTCCCACATATAGGGGGTCGGACGTACATATTTTATGGAATTGCCCACATAATATGTGTTCAAAAGAGTTCAAAATGTAGCCAATCCGACAAAATTATACATTTCCTTCAACTGTTGTACTATTTTGGAGGGTGTGTGTTACGACATAAATTGTCGTCAGGGTTTGATCAAATTGTCACAATTGCGACAATTTGTGCCACAACAGGGTATAATTGTCCATTTTGTGTATACTCGTTAGGTGTTATTTACCGCCATTAAAGTGCTTGTTACTTTACAATTCTTCTTATTTCACTGTATTTTGAACGAACCCAACGTTGGAATAACACGATTTGTTGTCATTAAATTTAATATGCACTTAAAAGGCCATTAATTTTTTATGAAAATGTGCGTATTATCTACCAACACACTATTCGTCTTCTGCAGATGTTGAATTTACGTGTAATAGAACAGCATCACATCAATAAGAAGCATAGGCGTATGGAAACCCTTAAAGGGGATAAACAATATGGTTTGCTCGAATGTTTTAATCAATGGCAAAATAACTATCTTTGATATATTACTGGGAAGGGTGTAGAACATATGCAATACACACACATATATATATATATATACATATATATATATATGGAAACCAATCAAGCTACATTACTCGCCCCCCCCCCATGACAAAAGGGCATAACTGACTATTTTTTACAAAATTGAGTTACATAGTGTAGGGGACTCAGTACACCATGTTTAACATGTAGAACAAAAAAATATTAATTAAAAGTGTCCCTTTGTTTCATAATCAGCTTGTTAAAAGGGCATCACGTGTCACAGGCCATTTTAGAGTCTGCAAAGCAGACTAGTTCACTTGTGCACTCAGCCTGAGCCACATAACAACCACCCGCCTGCTATGAATACATTTTCAACACCAAACATGCAATATGCATACATTAGTTGTTGGTATTTCTGGCAAGCCTCAGCAAGCTGTCAGGTTGCTCAGAGCAACCTTTGTCAAACAGAAAAGTATGCATAAAATGTTCAACCACTATGAAATAGTGTACTATTATAGTGTACTATGGAGGTAAAAAAACGTCGCATAATCTAGAACTGAGACTGAATATGCCCAGCAAGTACACTGCAACATTATGACAAGGTTCAAGGTTCTAGCCATTTGACTGTCAAAATACCAAAGATATGAACTTTGTGTTTTCATAACGAAAGATATGTTTTCTAGACCAAAATTTTGTGATGAAATCATTTCTGAAGTTGGAAATGCAAAATATGCTTTCGTTTTTTAGATATTTTAGAATTTGTTGGTGTATGTATCTTGCAATGTAGCTAATGGACATATGAAGTCTCAGTTCCAGACCAGGCAATTTTTTGACCTGCAAATTACACCCACTCTCCGACTTTTTTTTTCCTCCAGAGACACTCACTCTGCCTCAAATCAAGACTCTAGGATTGCTGAAAGCAGTTGAATGAAGATAAAAGTTTTCTTATCAATATGAAGATGGGTAAATCTAAATGTCTGGAAACCAGACTTGGGCATGTTGTAGCTTTAGACTAGTTTCATAGTAAATGGAAATTGTATGCATACTATTCTGTCTGACGAAGGATGCTCTTCCTGGAGGTTTGCCACACCGTGCTACAACTAATGTTTGCACATTGCATTTTTTGTATTGAAAATGTATTCATATGAACAGGTGAAAACATACCTCTTCACTAGGTTTCAGAAGAGAAAACATCCGTCTAAATTTTAAATATATAATGCAAATGATCTATTGCATATTCA
>JZLH01S0319210.1:9479-19652 GCA_001188425.1 Eucidaris tribuloides
TTGTAGAAAGCTCGATAAGATTGCATGCGGCAACTGTTTTTGTCAAGTATTGAATCTTGTTAGAGGAAAAGGATGATGGGATACATCCATTTCCATAAAGTACCACTAAACTCCTGTGCAGTTTTAGTCTGGGATTGTTTGTCATTCCCTTTTTTTGTGTGTGGCAAATCATTTGTTGCCAAACTAGAGATATTTTTATGCCTCCACCCAGGCTGTAAGGGAGCGGCAGGCCTTTTAATTTCAGGTTGTCCTTCTGTACGTCTGTGCATCTGTGCGTCCAGATTACTGGAGTTATGAAACCTGCACCAAGGATGAAACATTGGGCACAATAAAATTATCAGATTTTGGGCCAAATCTGTCGAGGGTCAAAGGTCAATGAACTTTGTTTTGAAAAGTCATTTCAACTTCAGGTGGGAATGCTATTTTTAGATTTGGTGTTTGATCTATCCAGCTTTCTAAACAATGTTCAACTTTTACACTAACTCAGTAATTTAACCCGTTGGAGACGATTTGATTTTGCTATAACACGCATTTCCATAGACTCCAACACTAGTTAACTCGTACTTAGTCTCCAACGGGTTAAACGTGAGTTTTGATCATACAGCTCTGTGACTGAGCCAGTTTAGCCTGTTAGATAGTGGGTGAAAGTGTACCCATCGACTACATGCAGTGGAACTGCCCTGTGTTTCTTTCTTTTTCAGTGATTGTCTTTTCTTAAAACATTTCTTACCAAACTAGTTTGTTTCTTTATGACATCTTTGTGTCAAATGATAGTAAGTATATTGGTATTGATACCATTTCGGGGGTATATATATCAGTAACTTACGTATATCATTTTCATAACTTAAAATTGTAAGTTTCTGAAATCTTTCTGCAGCTGTATCTCAGTCTTGACATGTTAGTCCTGTTTTTATTATTTTTCTCCAAAGTATCCATATTTGATCTTTTCTCCAAGTGGGATGATAAAACCCTGAGCTTGTAAAAACCAATTTTGAAAGGAATAAATGAATTTGGTGTTTGTTTTTTTTTTTTTGGGGGGGGGGTACTTTGGTGGGCTTTGGTTGGGGGGGGGGGAAGTTCGTATGCTATGATCTGTTGCTCTAAATAGTATACAGTCAAACCTGTCTTAGCGGCCACCTCTCTATAGCAGCCAACCTCTCTATAGTGGCCACAAAAATGATTCCCCTGGAGACAATTCATGTGTTTAAGAACCTGTCTATAGCAGCCACCTGTCTATAAAGGCCACAATTTTTGTTTCCCTTGGGTGGCCATTATAGACAGGTTTCACTGTATTTAAGTAACCAAATTTCTCTACAGGGCTCCAGTTCCCCCATGCCCTGGATCATATGCCACCCAGTCATATAATTAGTATTTTTTAATCAGGTTGCATAAAGGAAAGACTAGGATCGGTTTCCCAGGTCCGATAATGTTGTATTACATATTGTGTATGATGACACAAAGCTCTTGTACCATGCACGTAGAAGATAGACGTCATTTTCACACGTTGTAGCCGTTCAAAGCACAAAACGGCAAGATTTGCTTTGATCTATGTGTATGTGTCAAACAGTGGTGTGAAGGTATACAACCATAGACCACTGTCCAGTCAGTGCCAAATGACTGTGCCACCCCATGCATGTTATTGTAGTAGTTCCACGCGAGCATCTATCGATTGCCGTATCGTCGCAGTTTGTTAAATTGCAGCAAAAAGGATGGGAGTGTGAAGAGGAAGAGAGGCATTGAATATCATACACTTGCACTCCAAAAGTGACGCTCCCGCCTGACAAATCGCTTTTAACCAAACCTGTCTGGTCGGAAACGGTGATAGGGTGATGAATAAAGGTTTGTTATCCTTTGAAGTAACAAGGTTTTCTTACAAAGGGGAGGGGGGACAGGTGATTCTAAACTGGGGTTCTCATTACACACGTCCAGAGTTTGCACAGTGGGTCACACCTTGTTTCATCCTTGCTATCAATGAGACTTTGAATTCAATAGAAAGCCGTCGAGCCCTTCCGATGGTAGTTGTGGGACCAAAGCTGCCAAGTGTGACTGGAAAATTGTGTGAGGTAACCGACACCAGAATGCTTTTGTGTTCCATGCTGTGATTGGCTGGATGTTCTTGCGTGTCAGGTAACTCTTGTTCTGATTGGTGAAGAGATGCTGTGGCTATTATGGAACCTGATATCTGATTGGTCATTTGTCAAAAATTCCACCTTCCTATTTAAGTTCATGTGCTTGTTCGTCAGAGGTCATTGATTAATGGCTGGTGTACTGTGTGTAATGAGTTGGTCATGTTACAGTCACTGTGATTGGCTTATGCTATGTGTTACACTTACTGACAACATCCCTGATTGGTCACTTGCAGAAAAGATGAGTCACTTTGCTTTGCTTCTGATTTTATGTGAACTGTGACATAGTATTAACCTCAAGAAATAAAGCTGTAGTCACCCCTCAAAAGAAAAGATAATTTACAGTGTACAATGAGTAGATCAAGATTCCAGTGAACTGCCCTCTACTGAAGTAAAAGAAGAAGTCTTTCATTCATTTCATTTCATTTTTCATTCATCTTAAAATGAGATAACTCTCTATGAATTTTGTGTAAACTGGGTGATTTCTGTTCACTATGACATGAACCTATGATTACACACAATATATTTTTGTTTACATTTAGTTCATTGCATTCACATTTCACATTTTATATTGGCAATGACAGCTTGCATTTTAAGGAAAAATACTCATAGTTTCTTGAAATGTATTCATGATTATCATCTCAAGTAGAAATACATGTTTAATGGATTAAAGATGAGTTTCTCTTTTGACTTGAGATGTTCTTTGTAACAAATTAATATTTAATTTGATTAGATTATTATTCTGTCTATAAATGGCAGTACTGGATCATGGTATTTTGTGGGACAAAGTATAGTTTCCTGTCTTGCTTTTATATTAGGGTTGTTGTTGTTGGTTTTTGAGGCGCGTCATTCAAGATTGAATATTTACGCCTAAATATTGGCAAAGAAACTATATACTGGAAGTTGCAAAGAAACTATACACTGGAAGTTTTCTGTTTACAATGTTTATGTGTTAAATAATTTTTTCATTCAATTTATACAGTATTCATTAATTTGAATATTTTATTTTCATTTTTGTGTGCACCTTGAACATTTAAAAAAAAATGAAAAATGGTGCTATAGAAATCCTATGTATTATTGCTATAATTAATTAATTAATTAAATTTATTTATATGTATATATATATATATTTATTTATTTATTTATTTATTTATTCATTTATTCATTTATTCATTTATTTATCATTCATTCATTCCTTTATTTGTATCAAGGCACCAGTGTCTTGAGTTAACCATACCATAGCGTTCATTCAGCAATTCATTTGAACAAAACATCAACAAGGGTTTTTTGTCATATAGACTAAGAGCAAGGAAAATCAATTATATTCATTCATTTATTTATTTATTTATTTATTTATTTATTTATTTATCTATTTATTTATTTATTTATATATATATTTATCTATCTATTTTACCCTCAATGGGAGACCTTTTCTCACATTCTCTAGGCTTATGAACCTTGCAAAGAGGAATCATTTGCCCTTTTCCTGTTTTTCCCCAGTTATCTTGACCAGCTTTGACTTCTGCAAGATTGTGAGGAACTGAAGAGATCTCTACATGCCAGTGACTTCAAAAAACAACTGTAATATTCAACAATAAACTGTAACCATGACAATCAAAAGCAGACATTATGGAACTCAACCACTAGGTCATAAACCCTTGTCTCTAAAATAACAAATGTTTATAGGTTTTGTGGGTTGCAGCACAAGAACAATCATGATGAATAAATTAACACCTACACCAGTGGCTACACCACTGCCTGCTCTTATCTCACCTTTTTCTTGTATCTCTATTGTTCATATTTATTACCGAGGATTGCTCATGACAGTTGAATTATTAATGCCTCAAGCCCCTTAATAATTTACCTAATGGTAGTAAATTGGCGTCTGGTTATCAAAGACCAGGCAAGATTACCGGTACAGCATGCATGCACTTTCCACTTGATCTTGTCTCCCTTTTATTTAATTATTCCCTTGAAGTGCCACTTACCAATATCATATTATTCATCTCATATTTTCTCCTGATATAACTTATATGTCTTTTCCCTTTTTAGTCACTCTTTTTTTTTCCTAGCCCAGGTGTTATTACATGTCATTATAGCAGATGAGATTGGAAGTTGTATTAGCTGATGATCAAGATCATCCAAAATGTGTTTCAAGGTTGCAGCCAAGCAGTGAGCCGACGACGTTTCATGCTGTTGCCCACTCCGTGGCTAGTTTCCCCGTCTCTTCTTCCATGGCCACTTTCCCATTCCATTACGCGTCGGTCCCTGTAACTTCGCAGATGCCGCAAATGCTTTTTATGCGTGTCAGTGCACATGTTATTAACTATCACATCTGAGTATAGTATCCGAGCCACGCCGGGGGGAAAAAAAATAACCGACAGATCAAGACGAATGCAAAGACAGGCTCCCACATGGTAAAGATACCAGGACATACAACGAACAACACAGCTCATTATCTCGTAATCGTTGAATTGTTTCTGATTAAGTGTAGCATCAAGAGCATATAGACTTGTGGCAATCTTTTTAATTAGCCCCTAATAGCCGGGTATGCCAAAAGCGAGTCACCAGCCGCATGCCAGTCAGTTCCTCACAGTAGGTCAAGGCTAACGGTCCCTGTAGTTGAGGGAAGCAAGCCGCTCTCCAAAGACCAGATGTTGCGACTTATCACATCTGGGTTACTATCTGCTGGGAGAAGGTTGCTCACTGAACTTGCAATCTGCTGTAACTTTTACATGTGAAAAAGATTTTTATTAGAAATATATTATGTATTCACTTGTTCAATTATTGTTTGATTGATTTATTGATTTATTCTGGAGGGGGAGGGAATAGACAGAATTCGATTTGCCCTACATGATTTTTTCATTTTGTCTCAGAGTTGGTGATGAAAAAAAAATACTTATAAAGGTTAATGGGATGTTTGATTGTTTAAAAACATTAAAAATGGTCTTAATTTGTACCCAGTCTAAAAGGATAGATGGTAATCATAACCTGTTCAATCTTCATAACACCTCTACTCGTAAAAGATTTTCTTTTGTTATATCATGCTGTCTATATTTTAATAATAAAAATAATAATAATGATGATGATGATTGTGGCGGTGGTGGTGGTGGTGGTGATGATTATGATGATGATGATGATGATGATGATGATGATATAATAATAATAGTGATGTTTTATCATGCACTGCAATCTACCAAATTAGGTACATAAAATTGCACAGAACATACTTCGAAAAAATTAAGTGAGATTTATAGTGTAAATGCAGATTTCAAAAGATGAGTTTTCAGAACAGATTTAAATTGTGTTTTAAGATTGCAAATGAATGAGAGAGATTTATTCAGAGCGATGAGATGAACTGTAATATATATTTTTTCTTCTGTTTTCTTTTCCTTTCTTTTTCAAATGACTTCATAAAGTCTAAAAACAAATTGTAAATCTACATGTATAAGCAAACTCAAATAGTTAAAATCTATTGTTACATAACAGGAAAACATAATTTTGTAGATTATTAGTTTCATTTCACTCACTAGAACTCCAACAGACTTATTACTTAATTTTAACCTTTTCATTTTGTGTGAAAATAGCAACTCAACTGTCTTGTTATAATATTGTAATGCATGACTTCCGTACATCTGATAATTTGTATTAAATTGTTACCAACACTGTAACAATTTAAGTAATATTACATAACATCACCTTCATGTAAATACAAATATAAAAATATTAAATTGAAAGAAGAGGGAAAATCCACTGGTTGACTAGAATGACTTCATAATGTGTTAATTTCTTAAAAATTGTTGTTGTTTTTTTTGGGGGGGGAAGGGGGGGGGGGAATTTGTTTTGGAATTTTCCCCTTTCAATACCAGACTCATATTATCACATGGGAAATCTGTGGAGTTTTCTTGCTACTCATGGTACTGAGAAAGTTAAACTTTTACAGACTGTGGTCCTTACAGATAAAGTGTACATACAAACATACGTGTCTCCAAAAAAGAAAAAAAAAATGTTCAAGTGATAAGTGCCTTCTTTGACAATAAGAAAATACTGTTGTAACATGATGCTTACATCAACATCAAGGGTACAGTCTTTAGCTTAGTTTCATATGCATTTGTTTGGTTAAATTTGCTTGTTGTTATCGTGAGATGTTTTTAGTTAACGATGACAGCATAAAGTGATGATTGTGCCACTGAAAATGGTACAATGTGATTTTACCCTTTCATTGTTGACTAAACATATCTCAAGATTAAAACAAGTCTATTGAACAAAACTAAAACTTTGACTACCGGTATGTCCTTGATGTTGATGCAAGTGTCGGTCTCAACAATATTTTCTAATTGCCAAAGAGGGTGCTCTTGACTTTACAAAGTTTTTTGGAGATGCGCTGTACATTGAATTGTCAGTATTGGCACATAAAAGATGACATGTCCCAATACTTTTTACTTAGGCCTAATGTACAACGACCGAAATTGATTACAATTTTTAAAAAATCTTGTTCTGGTCAACTGATTTATGTGGGACTGGGTACTTACATGACATTGAAATGATCCCTCCACCCCACCCTCCACCTCAACACCCCCCCCCCCCAAAAAAAAAAAATAACTTTAAACTAATTTTTATGCAAAATTTGTCTTCATTTTTTTCTTAAATTACATCACTTAATGGCTACCATTCATGGAATACTGGGTAATCCCAGTTTTTTTTGTCCCCATTAAACTAAATTTTTATGCAATTTGTTTTTTCAGATTTTCTCAGGACACAGGGTGGCTCTATGGTTACCAAAAACAAAACACCGGTTTTCGCATATATTCATATCTTGAGGAAGCGGTACCGTGTTTACGAGCTGCTGTTCTAACCTCTGACCCAGAGTATTGCACAGTGCGCTGCAATTGTCAATGTCAGCGCACCAAGGCCTATATGTTATTCAACCCACAAGGGTATATGCAGTCTACATTAACATGCCGGCGTAAATATGGTACAGAATACATAAGGTGATAAATGGCTATGTATTATGTATGCATGCATGCGGATGACTATTGCATTTGTATCCCATAATGCTGTGCGCCATGTCGTCGATGACACATGCGTGTCCCGTACTTCTTAACCAGCACACGCTTCCCACGCGGACTCCGCGCAGCACATTTGATTAATTTCAGTTTTCTGTGCTGTGAAAATCAAAGTCAGACTGATGTCATGTTTTTAATGTAAGAAGAGGGGTAAATGGGGAGGGGGATAGTTTGCTGTAATCTTTATGTGTCATATGATGGAAAAACTGCAGAATATCTTTCATGAAGTATATAGTGTACGAAAAAATATGGGTCACAAGTGATTAATACACAACATTATTGAATTAACATTTAATGGAAGAACATCAACATTAAGGTATGTCGAGTGATAGAAAGAAAGGCAGGAAATGATATGGAAGCTTATGAATTAGCCGAAGAATGCATTTCCCAACAAACAGCATGAATATGTATAGAAAGAATAGACCATAGTCATAACCAATACACAATGGCATAACAAAAGCGAGTTGTGTTAGTTGTAATATGTTTGTCTAGTTTTTTTCTAGATCTGGAGCGTTGACATATTTTCATGTGCATGGCTCGCTGGCCTACATGTATGTATGTATGTCGGTGACTCCGTAATATTTCCCTCGGCCTGTGCCTTATTAAACTCTCATCCTTGGCAGACGGCAATAAAAATCGAAAACACAATTCTTCAACCGAGATATTCCCCGTGCCATGTCACATTTATTTGTTGGCCGGGACAGAAGAGTTCAATGATTCTTGGCGCCCCGGTATGCATGAACTTGAATCCACCTCCGAAAAAAATCATGGGGCCCAGGTCAGCCGCTCATTGGAAAACAGAGAGAACTAGATCACCTCCGTGTCATGTGATGTCACCGTCTCCTCCAGGCTGGAGGATGGTGAAGCAAGAAGACATCTTGGAGGAATGGTTAGGTCGTTATGGTGAAAGGATTTTCAGATTGGTGTCAATCAGGTTTGCAGTCCTTACATGATGGCTAACGACCTCTAGACCTAATCTGTCTGACATTCAGAGAGGTGATATGATTGCAATATAAGCCGGGGTTTCAGTCCAGTTCAATCGTATTTGAGCCCCTTTCCTCCAGGAACCCCCACCCCCACACCCCTCCCTGACTTCTCCACAGACAGTGCAACCCATCCCTATACTGACAATAATGTAGCCAAATGCATGAATTAAAATATTCTAAAATTTCAGCAATTTTGCCCACAATTTACATTTACCAGTTTTTATCTTTGAAATGATGGCATTGTAAAATTCCTGTCCCCCTCCCTACCCCAACTCGTCAAAATAGAGACAACGCACTGTGTCCCTTTACTTGAAAAAATCTGTCACCATATGCTTGCACAACTTCAGAATTTTACCAATGTTGCCCCAAGGTTTTCAGCATTCCCATATGAAAGAAACCGTCTTTAACAGTGCCCCCTCCCCTGCCAGCCTATCGTACCCCCACCCCTACTTGCCGACCATACCCCTATTCAACAGTATCCCAAGTACACCATTGTCGTGGAACAGAGACCTTTATCCTATTGGTATTGTCCCCCTCCCCCACCAGCCAACCATACCCCCGTTCAACAGTCTTCCCAGTATGCCACTATGGTGGATCAGGGACCTATCTTATTGGTGTCATCGCCGATGGTGTCGGTTAGCATGCAGAGCAACAATTATAGTTCATGACCTGTGAATCTCGGCAACCAGAGTGCACTAACCCTATCTAGCAACCTATTACTTTTTTTTTCCTCCCCACATTGGAGAAATATCTCCCATTTTAGTCGCTGTATGGAACTGAAATTGTTGCGGCTGTGACAGAGGGCAAAAACCACATACTTCATCTTCAATTATCGCCTGCCGTATGTCTTGTGAAAAATGTGCTGCATTTTCATCAATATTTGGCCACAGCTTATTTTCAAGTAATGTATTTTAAATGATGCTGAGGGATTACAATAGTCAAGATGCTGAAATTGCAGAGAGAAACCCCTTTAATTTCTTCATAGTTGACTCATTGGTGTCTGGAAACAAATAGACAACAGAATCTGAGTGTCATTTTATGTCACTGTAGTCGTCAACACTTTCAGAGACAAGCAGCTTGTTGGAGTAAAAGCATGCATGCCTTTTTCTTTTTTAGGGGCATTATTCAGTCAAGAAGGTAGTGAGACTACAGATAATTTCAACACTTGAATAATATGGAGAATACTCCTTTGGAAGTAAGTGGAAGAGACAGAGAAATATAGTTGGGTTCTTACATGAATGTAGGCTTGGAATAAAAGGTGTAACAAACTTGTTAATAAGCAAATAATTACCGTTGGTGAGGGTGATGGGACAATCTATCACTTCCGAGGTGATCTGAACGTAGCTATCTTTCCGAAGGAAAGATAGGGTATACATTCAGATCGCAGAGGAAGTGATAGGATGTCTCGTTGCTTGAAACCAAAAGGTGATTATTTGCTTTATATTCCACATCAGTAACTACTTGATTAAAGAGAAAACAAAGATGTATATTTCTGTGAAAAAAACTATTTTGGGCCCGAATATGGAGTACGTGCCCGACCGACTCCTGGGTGTGCATCACCAGAGACGTTTGATTCACGCGTGTGCGTATTAGTGTGCATACATGTTGCTTATTGCAATCACGACATACGCGCCGACATAATGGTGGTAGTACTTTTGTGTTTTGCTATCTCTTCAGTACACACAGTCCTACTGTGTCAATTATCAATATTTTGAGTACACGCGAAATAAAACTTGCATTACACTTGGATTATCAATTGACTATCTAGTACATGTATAACAAACTTTTCTTCTCAAGTGATCTAATGGGGAAAACTACACTTTATCCCATGATCAACTCTTGGCCAATCCTATAACAAGATTCTTAGTATGTGGAATATAATGTTAATTACCAATAACACCAACACACATGTTTGTTTATATCCCAGGATATAAAAAGTTGCACTCAAGAAGAAACCACTTTTGGCATAGTGCCCTATTGCTGAATCTGGATGCA
>JZLH01S0319321.1:1618-13603 GCA_001188425.1 Eucidaris tribuloides
AATTCACCGTCATCTAGTATTTGATTAAATGGTAACTCCGATCCAATACAACAGAAACATGACCATGTTTGAGGTTGTGTACCATTATTAAAGGTTTGCTCTAGTGCACAGTCTTTATGACACAACCTGCCACATTTACAACTACATTCGACACGGTTATTTCCTACTACTTTCAGACAAATACTGCATTTCATTGTGATTGACACAGACACACACAAAAAGAAACAATTTCAAAATGTTAAGATTAAAACTCGAAAACTATGATCGATCAAACGAATTTCGAGACTGATTGTAGTGACTTGAGTTCGAGTACAACATACCCGTAATTCAAGAACGATATGCAACTTTAACGTGCATGTGGTATAAAATTATGATATTTCCCATACTCTCTATCTGATGTTCAACTGTCTTAGGTCAGCTTTGCATGAAACAGTCAGAAGTCTATTTGTTTGAGTTCGGATTTTTATCTTACCATCCTGGGACCATACTTTGTTTGTGGGCGCCGGAAACGACTTCCTCGCTTTATTCAGCCATCTTTGTCTCTCACTAGTAAGGTTCTCATGAACATAGATATTGGTTCCTTTCAGTTCTTTTCTTGTGGCATAGAACAACGCTCTCTCACGGTATCGGCTGAACTTGACAATAATTGGGCGGATTATTTGGCGTCCATGACTGTCCTGTTTCCCTCGCTGTCCAATTCGATGTGACCGGTCAATGTCCGGAAGAGAAATGTTTTGTTTCAGTTTTGTTTTCGCGATGTCACAGATGATGGTGTCTGTATTTTCCCCCGGCGTTTCTGGTATTCCATGAACAACTAAACAGTTTCGACGAGAGTATTGTTGCTGATCTTCTAGTTTGGCATTAGTTTGCTCAAGTTCCCGCTTTAGTTTCTCGATTGTCTTATCTCTTTTCTGCAATTCCATGATGAAACCGTCATGAAGAGCTTGACTAAGAGTTGGAATTATTAAATCCAATACCTTTTTGTCGTTGAAGGCCTGGATTATGGCATCGACGATATCGGTTGGTGGGTTTGCGTCTTGGTTACCGTTTCCACCAGGGCTACCAGCTTCAGGCGTCGGGTATTGTTGGCTTGGCGGACTTCGGTCAGGTGACTCGTCTGGCGCGACGTTCGGCTCGATGACCTGTCCGGATCTCGTTGTTGGCATGATGATTTCAGTAACTGAAATATTCCTCAAATATACTTTCTGGTCCAAAACTTAGTTGTAGATTCGTCTTTTAGCTTATCAGATAGAGCATATATGTGTCAATCTGCACTAAAATTTGACGAAATCAGCCTTTAACTTGAAGTTGACCGCTAGTACATTGCGTCGAAGGCGGAGAGAAGGAAAAGCACGTCTGCTCTGCTCCACACACAAACCACTTTTCTTTTTGAAACGGACATTTAAAGCAAAACAAAACACCCCCCCCTACGAACTGTTTGGCACTTCCACGGTAGGCCTATAAACTTTGTATTATGAACTGCTGATAGCAGGTGATTTTCAAAACATGGCGGTAATATGTCGAGGGGTAGCTCAAGGGTTCTAGCGGTTTTATGAGACTGTTTTGACCCCCTGTCATCACTGTTTCGTGAAATTTACTAAAGGGCCTACATTCAAGAATAATCAAAAATCCATTATAGAAATACATTCTCTTGAACGCACCCCCCCCCAGCTACTGTCCTGGTAATTCGAAATAATTCCTACTGCAATGTGCATACAAACATAATTATACAAGTGTTTACTCATGTCATATAACCCCTCTATCCGATTTGAATTAAATGCGTTACAAGGGCACTCAGTGGCGATACTGAATTTTACAGGAATGCAAAATGGTGCACACGGAAAAGGTGTGCCACGTGGGTGATGAATTTTGGAGGAAAAATTTCTGCACAAAATTGTTTGATTTTGAAAACTGTATCTTAAAAATTGCCTGCGCTATCGCTGGTTAATAAAAGAAGCAATTCTACCAGCGACAGATTTTGAAGGGGAAAATGATTCCACGAGGGGGGGGGGTTACTTTCAAAATTAATATCTAAATTTGCTCAGTCGACTTGCGCTTGCATGTTACATCCAGCGGAGTTTATGCAGTACATGACCAGAACCAGAACCAGAACCAGAACAAAAACAACAAAATTATTGAATATACAGTTGTAAGTAAAGGTTAAAAAACGAGTAGTACTTATACGCTGAATGTCTATTTCAAAAGGTGCACTATAAGCACAATTTCTAGCTCGGTTCGCCTCAGTTTTCTTTTTCTTCTTTCTTTTTCTTTTTTTCCTTCGTTTTTTTTTGCCGGCCGATTGCGGGGGGGGGGCACGTGCCTCCCCGTGCCCCCGGTAGTTACACCACTGGTCTTAGCTTTTAAATACTATTTGTTCTGTTCAATTTGCTAATCTTCATCTCGAGATATGTTTGGTTAACCCCGAATGGGCAAAATCAATGTGCTCTTTGACCAGTGAAGAGGGCCTGATGCTATCCTTGACTGTAAAAGTTGCTTAATTGTGATTCTACCTTTTCGTTGTTAACTAAACATAATATCGAGATTAAATAAGTAAATTGAACATAAAAACGGCATTTGAAAGCTAAGACTGTGCTCTTGAGGTAAATGTTAGCATCACGTCATAAAAGTGTTTTCTAGTTGCTAAAGAGGGCGCTTTTCATTAGCACAATTTTTTTCAGACAGGCTGTAGTGTGAACATAAAAGTGCATACCCAGTTCGTCTCTCATTGCATTTTTCGACAGTAGTTGTCTAACGTAGAGGAGACATTTTACAAAGAAACCAATGTCACACTGGGAGCACCTTTAAAGGTGCAAGGTTGCACCTTTCTGAAAGGTGCAAAGTTGCAGGATTGCACCATATCAAAAGTTCTTCTTCTGTTTCTTGCAAACTGTGTGTGTGTGTGTGTGTGTGTGAACAAGAACTTTACGTTCACTTGAGTGCTATTTATAGTATTTACATTATAATTTATCAACATTTGCAAAATATTTAATATTTTTATAAATTTTATAAACTCGTACATAGGGAGCCTATATGACTCTGCCGGGGCTCGAACCTGCGACCTTCCGGACGTAAGGCGGACGCTTTACCCACTTGGCCATCACGCTGGCCGTGAAGGTATTTATTTTCACCTGATTGTGTTGAAGCCGAAGGTGCATTATTTTCATCCTTTTAAGGTGCAAATATGGACCTATAGGCCGTTTTCGTAATACATTCAAAATCCATGCATACCTTTTAAACAAAGGTAATTCTTGACAACCTAAAAGCTTGTCTGAGCTTGTTCGACATAGAAAAAAGTATAATGTATGCAAGTTGCATTTTCAGTATTGAAATTGTATTCATAGAAACAGATGAAAGAAATAGCTCATCACCAGGCTTAGGAAGAGAAAACATCCATAAAGTGGTCTATTGGAGGCAAAATGTGCACCTAAAAGGTGCAAACTTGCAAACATGGTGGAGTGGGGCGAGCGCTCAGCCGTGAAAGATGCAGATTTACTTGAAAACCATTGAAGAAATTGATCTGCACCTTGTACGCACCTTTATTTTTTTAGTGTACAGAAACGAAACTATGATCATCCGTAGTCCACGACTACTTCCAATACTGCCATTTTCTTTTTCAAATCGTATATGTATGTATACACTCATGCTAATAATTATGGAATATTTTGTTGATAATTAAGTTCTTCCTCATATATCGTTCAAAATTTTCAAGACAAGTGTTTGTTTCACAAAAACGCAGTATGTGAAGCAATTTTTGGATTTCCTGAGAGGACTAAATTAAAAACTAAAATACGTTTGAGCGCAATAACAATTACATATTTTTTTTTTTTAATTCACAAAAATCATGAAAAACGGTATTAAATTAAAGTAATTTTGAAAAGCAACCCCCAAAACTGATAAATTTGTATCTAATGTCACTTATCATTAAATTAACATAAGAATTGCCCGTTACAAGTCTTAATAACGCGCGTTACTACCACGTGACTCAACAACAACAACAATACTGCCATTTATACACACAGGTTTTAGTGTCGAGTCGGACGTTACAAAATGCTCAGCATTCCTGAAATTCTTAGATGATAATTGTTTCACCTGGGGTGAACAAATATTGATCACAGATGTATCGTTCACGGAAAAATGGCAACTTCAAAATGTTTCTAAAATATTCCATAATTATGAGCAGGAGTGTATGTATACATCTTTAATAAAAAAAATCCCCCTTTTCATTATTGCACAAAAATTTCAAGATGAACATTAATTCGTGTCTTGTCGGGTGCAAACAACCGTCTTTACGTTTGTGCATTGATGGGATTGTCATAAGCCATGCAAGGATGCATATTTACGCAGGTAGGAACTGGCTGGGTAAGGAACTACTCGATTTCCTTGAGACAGGTGTGATGCAATGTGAAGTGAAATAATATGGACACGTGTAATGTTGTTGGTGATTTTTTTTTGGTTTAAACACACACACACACACACACACACACACACACACACACACACACACACACACACACACACACACACACACACACACACACACACACACACACACACACACACACACACACACACACACACACACACACACACACACACACACACACACACACACACACACACACACACACACACACACACACACACACAACGCACACACACTCATATTATGTATATATATTTTAATAATCCACCAAAACATTGCACTCCCAAAGTGACAATAAAGGCGTCGATTTGAAAGAATTTGAATCAATTCATCACATAAAACACTTAAATATTTTATTTTCTTGTTTTTAATTTAAAAAGAAAAAGAAAAGAAAAAGCAAACAAAAAATAATATAAAATATAAACATAAACACAAGACGAAAATAAGCATATTTAATTATGATAATATAATTTCTTTCACGATTTGTTTTTTTCAATTGTGTCATGTGACCAAATCATTAGATATTTCCTTGTTTTTTATATTCAAATCCGCCATTCCTCGACCAAAGTAGAAGATGTTAAAAATAATTTCAGTTTGATGGACGATTGATATTAATGATATTTTGCTAATATAAGACTGATCACTATAGGGTGGGACGAAAAAAATATTTTTTTTTTCTGATCGACTTGGAACTCTCAGGGAAATTTCCTTGGGTATACACTATTATTATCATAAAGTATCAGTAAGATCGGAGGATGTTTCATCCAGGCTGTAAATTTTCATGAAATTGCCCTATATATGGGGCTTTACCGGTATGTGCTTTTGCCTTATAAGATATTACTTTCATTTTAAGTGTGTGTACCACTTTCAATTCCGGCGTTTATACTACATAATTAATAGAGCGTCACGTATAAATTGTTCCTCTAGATGTACAATGTTTACAGCACAAGGGCAGTGTCAGGGTAAAATCTTAGGGATAGGGTGAAAATACCCCTAAATGTCATAAATGAAACTGCAAAACCCCTTGATTTTCTGATTTTTTTTTTTTGGGGGGGGGATATCGGGGAGGTGCGTTCCTTCTGCACCACACACCCCCTCTCTCCTGTTGTATGCCTAGCCCCATCCCTGTTCTAACACGACCTGGAGGCATACACATGCACGGGGGGGGGGGTTAGTGTCTAACACCCCCTTAGGCTAACCCCCTTACTATATTACTCCCATTTTAAGTGCGAGTAACCACTTTCAATTACAACATTACAGGCTACTACATAATTTATAGAGCGTTGTCATGTAAACTGTTCCCGTACAGTGTTTACAACACAAGGGCGATGCTAGTGTAAACTCTTGTAAAGGGGGGAGTCAAAAATGTAAAATACCCCCAAAATTTCATGAATTACACTGCGAAACACATGATTTCTGATTTTTGGAAAATATCGGTGTGTGGACGCCTCCTCTGCACCCCACACCCTAGTGGGCGGAAATCCGGGGGGGGGGGGTGAGGGGGGCATTTTCCCCCACGAATTGACAGACAGGCGATACAGCATCAATCCCACCCCTCCCTGGTCTTTTACTTAATGCCGTTACCGTTTGTTTGTTTGTTTGGACTTTTTGGCTTGATGTTTGGCTGTAATTTTATTTTGTTTTGGCAGGCAACAAATGATTCTTGGCATTGTCGGTCCCCTGCCCCGCTCCCCGCTTATCGGATGCTGTTTGGCTTTCTGTTTGGCTAGTAAAAACAATTTTAGCAGAAAAAATGTGATGGTATCCCCCGCATGTGAAGAGAATGATTTCCGCCCATGTACACTCTCCTCTCCCGCCATATGGCCCCACCCCTGTTCTAACAGGACCCGGTGGATATCCTAAATGTTCAAATTATCCTAAATTTTCAGATTTTAAAAAAAGTTTCAGGCGCAGCTGCCTCATCTGCCCCCGTGCAAACAGACCATTACCTTTAGACTATTCCTTCAGATGTACACTGTTTCTATCAGGACCTGGAGGATATGCTTAGGTATCCATTCTATATAGGCATAAGGCTCTTTGGGCAATACAAGGACAAATGAAGCCAATCCATTTATACTGTATGGGCTGTATTAGGGTGCTGCATCATGACCCCCCCCCCTTTTGGTTAACCATTGAGGGGTAGTAGTGACGAAAATTTTCCATTCAAAATCCTATATCCAAAATTTTTCCCGCTCAGCCCAGCCGTCGAAAAGTCAGTTTTTTTTTGGGGGGGGGGGTGGGGGTGGGAGAGGAGGAACAAACATTTTTTAATTACAAATTCCAGGTCCAAAATTTCTCCTGGTCAACAGGAGAGAGGGGGTGTGTGTTGCAGAAGGAACGCACTTCTCCGATATTTTCCAAAAAAAATCAGAAAACCAGGGTTTTTTGCAGTTTCATTTATGACATTTAGGGGTATTTTTACCCTACCCCTAAGATTTTACCCTGACACTGCCCTTGTGTTGTAAACATTGTATATCTAGAGGAACAATTTATACGTGACGCTCTATTAATTATGTAGTATAAACGACGGAATTGAAAGTGGTACACACACTCAAAATGAGAGTAATATCTTATAAGGCAAAAGCACATAAAGCCCCATATACTCTTTATACAGAAGCATAGGGCAATTTCATGAAAATTTACTGCCTTGGTGAAACATCCTCCGATCTTACTGATACTCTAGAATAATAATATAGTGTATACCCAGGAAATTTCCCTGAGAGTCCCAAGTCAATCAGAGAAAAAAGTATTTTTCGTCCCACCCTACTGATCACCACACCCCTTAAAAACAGCTCTTTGGAGAAACTTACCAGTTAGAGGACCCAACCCCAAAAGCTGTAACCGTAGGCTGACACATGCATTCCATGTTTCCAGATGAATACGCACCGATTGGGTTATTATCGGTGGATTGAGTGTGTTCGTTACGATAGTAGAATTGTCAAAGTTAGCAGAGAACACCTTAAAAGGGGGAAATAATTTGAAGTTAACAATGACCACAGTTTAAAAAATGTAAGCTACACAATTCTCCGTCGTCTCAGGTGTCTTTCATAAGGTCTAAAATTTAAGCCTTGAAAAAATTGTATTTCAAAATGACAATTTAGTGCTTTAAAAGGTAAAATCTATTAATACTGAGGTTGACCGGATTCACCTTGTCCATTTAAGCACTATACTATGTAGTTCAAATATCAAAGTTTGACAATTTCCATAAATGTGACTTTCACAATGTTTGCAATGTGACCTAGTCTAAGGTGTGCCAGTTATGGGAATATAAACTTTCATGGAGAATATATTCTAACTCAGTTTTACAGTAGGTATGTTTGACAGTATCTATACAGTTATTATTTTATAGTCCCTATTCACAGTCACTAGGTCCGAGGGAAGATACGCCATCAGTAAATGTATCGCGTTTTGCATAATTTTGTAGTAAATACACTATGCCGCCTCGGGGGGGGGCAGGGGCAGGGGGCAGGGGGGGGGCGAGGAGTGCCCCTGACCTTATCAGCTGATCTGAGGAGGGGACCATTGTACCTAAAGGGACCCCCCCCCTGCGGAAACGTGTGTCCAAAAAGTCCCCCCCCCCCGCTGAGTGACTTTTCAGGTTTGGTGACGGGGGAAAAATTTGGACCTTGGATTTTGACTGAAAAAAATGATTTTCGTCACAACGCCCCCGCAACCCTCCCCCCCCTCCGGCTCGCGACTCTTCGGTAGATGGCGTGACCGGAAAAAATTGGACCTTTGATTTGGCAGCGGAACGCTGCAAAAAAAAAAAAAAGCCACTACTGAGGACGTACGCCAGGTACGCCACTGAGTAAATACAACATTAAGTGTTTATTATTTTCCTATTTTTGCATTCAATCCAGACCTGACAATCAAAATCTAAATTTACAGATTCTAGGAATTTGAAAACATGAGAACGCAGAATTTGACTCGAATTTGATTTTAAATTCGACATTATACATGTATATTAGGCACAACATATGCGGTCGCATGTGTGTCAATTTACCGTTACTTACTTTTCTGTCGATCTCAGAAGCATCTCGATATGAGACTAAAGTTTTCGCTTTGTTCGAGAAGTAGGATACGGAAAACGAGGTAACCCAGCAATTCCCTCGACGCCAACTATGAGTAGCGATTCCGGCGACGATGTAACGCGATGTCATGTTCACATCTAACCAGTGCAGTTTTTGGGGTAGTACATGTCCAAATCCAACCCACCTCCAGCCGCCATTTGACCCAGAGTTACATTCGGAGCAACTTCCGATGGACTCTTTAGTAGATTGCAGAAGGCAATTATCAACTGAGGTAAAACGCGAAGGGAAAGGAAAACTGAAAAGGGTCAACTCGAGATAGTAATCTCACTATTATTTTCAATACAGTAGCAAACTAATTGCACGAGTGTCATAATTATTTGGATTTCTGAAAGTAGGATGCCGCTAAATCGATACCTAGCACTATTGTGCCAATACACGATGATGGTGCCTTTGCCGGTGCCGCAGTTGGTCTTGTGGCATATCAAAGATTGGAATCAACCAAAAAAGTGTCATCAGGTACTGCTATCATCACCACCGCATGTCTTCTTCTTATTCCTCCATCATCATCACCATCACCGTTGTCGTCATAATTGTCTTCTTCTTCTTCTTCTTCCTCTTGTTCTTCTTCTTGTTCTTCATTATCTTTTTTCTTCTTCTTCATCATTTTGTTGTTGTACTCGCTCTTCTTGTTGTTGTTTACCTCTTCTTTCTCCCCTCCTCATCTTCCTCCTTCTCCTCCTCCTTCTTTCCTCTTCTTCTTCTTCTTCTTCTTCTTCGTCGTCTTCTTCTTCTGCGTCGTCGTCGACTTCTTCTTTGTCGTTGTCGACTTCTTCTTCTTCTTCTTCTTCTTCCTCTTGTTCTTTTTCTTCATCATTGTTGTTGTACTCGCTCTTCTGGTTGTTGTTTACGTCTTCTTTCTCCCCCTCCTCCTCTTCTTCTTCTTCTTCGTCGTCGTCGTCTTCTTCGTCGTCGTCGTCGTCGTCGTCGACTTCTTCTTCTTCTTCTTCTTCTTCTTCTTCTTCTTCTTCTTCTTTTCTTCTTCTCCTTCTTCTTCTTCTTCTTCTTCTTCTTCTTCTTCTTCATCCATGTCCTTCAATGCTGAAGATTATTGCAATCTGAATTTTGTGGTGTACGCAATAGTTGTGCTGTGCTGGAGCAGATAATTTTAAAATCAGGAGTACGAATTAAATTCAACGATCGCGTTTTTACACTATCTGGCTCATTATGGGTATTCATTGACTTCTGGTCTTATGCCTTAAGTTACGGTGCCACAAAAAAAATCATGAACAGCAACTTAAAATCAACAAAGTGCAAGTCTATAAGGGGGGGGGGCACCTCTACTTATTTTTATTTCTTAAAGAAAGGCATGACGCTTCTATCAGAAAATAAAAGCCTCAAAACGAAATACAAAAGTAACCACAAACAAAAGACGTAGGTCATTACAGTTTTATGAAAGGGGATGAAGCCGATAGAATTGGGGTTTCGCCATTATTGGCCTTGTGTTGGAGATAAAACAACGTCGCAGTGGTCTTTTCGGGCCGTGGAATCCGTGACTGAATTAGGAGTCTCTGTACGTGAGTATTTTGCCAGTGAAATAATGTGTACGATTCACCCACCCCAAGATCCACAAATATGTTTCACCGAAATAGGGGTAAATACCCTCCCTTGCCAAAATTATTGCAATATACACTATAACGCATGCATTTGGAGCTGCCAGGGATCTTTCCAAACCATCAAAACCGAATTACGATGCTAGGGTGAATTAAACACCCAACCTCTATAGGAAGCAAAAAATGTTAAATTTTGTGTTCCAGCCCCCCTACCGTGGGTGCGCCTGCATTTGATATTCTCTCCGCCTTGGAGAAGAAAGGAGAAAGAATATTCATTGATTTAATTTCAAATAATTTGTTATATTTTCCAATAATAACTTCACTAGGACGTCATTATAGATAGACCTCTTCAACTCAGAATGCATGCGTAATGTTGCAATACCTTTGGCAAGGGAGGGTACTTGTAGATTATCCAAGATACAGAGCTTGAAACAAAACAAGACGATAGCCATAATGTGTCTCTCCCAGTTTCGCTCAAAAAAGGTTGTTGACCCCTGCTGGTGACCTTTGGCCTTTTGGTGACCTTTGGCTCCCTATGGTTTGGTCACAATTGGGCAAATGGGGGCAAAGTTATGCGCCATAATAGAAACTTGCTGAAAAAAACTTAACATTGAGCTAAAAAAGGTCGTTGACCCCTGCCGGTGACATTTGACCTTGTGGTGATCTTCACATACTTCTAAATTTGAAAGTCTGTATGATAAATCGTCCATCCAAGTTTGATTAAAATTGGAGCATTTAGCAGAGACTTATTCAAGTTTTTGTAAGCCGGACGGACAGACGACGGACGGACGGACAGACGCCGGACGGACGGACAGACGCCAAAGTGATCCCTTAGTCTCCCTCCACCTCGGTGGGCTCGACAAAAATGATTGTCGTAAATAACTGAAGTTTACTCACACGGGCAACATATGAGCGTGATAGCCTCGGCGCGACTCCTGGTAACACTTGGAACGTACCAACAGTCCGTGATGGACTCCGCGCCCACCGGACAGTCCATACTACCGTAACTGACGCCAGCTTCGAACGAGACATCGAACAAGGCCCCCACCGCGGAGGCGTATAACCCTTCAAATCCCAAGAACCGGCAGGCCGCGTTGGCAGCATTCACGGTCCAGTGCTCAGCTTGTAACAGCGTCCATGATTCTTCGTTCGACGAATATTTGAAGGCAACCACTCCTTCATTGTTGTTGGCGCCTTGACCGACGAGAGTCAGTGAGCGAACGAAACTATCTGGTTAGTTAAAAAAGAAGATACGCTCACATGATGATGATGATGATGATAATAATAATAATAATAATAATAATAATAATAATAATAATAATAATAATAATAATAATAATAATAATAACTAGTATTTAATTCGTCACTGAGACGAATTGGTGATCCGCGTATTCGCTCCGATCATAAGACATTAATAGATTGTGACAGTCTATATGGCGTATCATAACTTGCTCGAAGCTGTCCCTTTTCACCTTTACTTCTCTGTCAAACATTATTTTATATTTCGGCGTGCGCGTACGCGTTCGTCGTGACACCCGCACGCATATGATAAGCACCAGTGATGACCTTTGACTTGAAGTTACTGTGTACCAAGTTTAGTATCACACTCTACTCCAGTCATGAGATATGCGCAAAACTCGTATTTTCTTGTGACGTCATAGATGACGTCAGAAGAATTTGTCATTAGGAAAGTGATATCTAGAACCTTATCTACGGCTATTCATAGGGCTACCAGACTAAGCAATAAAAAGTAGGCGTGTCAGCCTGTTAATTCTAGTGAGTTATCATGCGATTAAAAAATGCCCTCTTTTCACTACGCGCCGCAGATGCGCTGCGCATTTTATGTTTTGGGACATATAAAGCAATATATTGAGTGCCTAGTGGTCCGGGGAAAGGCGTTTAAAACGATTGTAGAATTACT
>JZLH01S0319421.1:2693-14814 GCA_001188425.1 Eucidaris tribuloides
CACACACACACACACACACACACACACACACACATTCACAATAACTAAGAAAGTCAGAGGACCTATCTACGTACGGCAGTGAAAATATCAACCAGTAATGATCCAATACTTTTGTCACTTGTCGCGTGGCATTGGCGCAAAAGACCGTTTCATGAGGTTGCAAGGCACCCCGTTGTACAGATCGTTCTAAAAATGAATTACTTTTCAATTGAGATCAACTACTTGAAAATACACACTTTCCTGTCTTGAGTGTTATATTACTTACATATACATACAGAGTAAGTATTTAGCTTATATAATTTATATCATCAGTGCTAGGCTAGGAGATCTTAAAGGTGATATACACGTACAAAACACACATTTTTAAGAATTCTTCACTGACATACGTACCGCTCTTATAGTTTCTTTTCTTTCTTTCGTTTCTGTTTAAATTCTTTTGCAAATTGATAAAGGCGATGTAATTTACGCTTATCAACCCATCACCGCTTTTATCAATGTGGGACAGCTCGCCTTCTGTGCCCCCCCCCCCCCCCACTCGTTACATGAAATCTCCGCTACTGCATCCGACGATGACAATTCTGTTATAAGTCTGCGATGTCACACAAAGAACAACTTTTCAGTACAAACTCCCGGTATAAATTTTCATTAGTTTTCGTTTTCTGATCTGTAGCAATAAAACAGCTGACCACATATCTATGAAATTGTACATTTTTTTTTCATTGAAATATGATGATTCATGAAAATTCATGCACAAAATCAAGGAAGAGTTATTCTAATTTGACGTCACATTAAAGGTAAATAATATGGTTGGAGGTAGTCCTCAACTTAGGGTACTAATTTAGAATCAAGTACACTATGCAAGGATTCTACTGTGAAAATCTTGTGATCAAATGCTCATTATTATTAAAAGAACTACCAGTATGCCTTGCGACGAGCAAATTTGTTGTGACCTTTCTATGGGATTAATTTCTCTCGGGGCACGAGAGTAATTCAGTACTAGTATGTTCATGCTTGATTCTCCATACGTAAACAAATTCAAGACAAATCTTTCCAGCCAGGAGATACACTCAAGGTGGTGTACACACTCTATATCTTTCAATCAGTTTGGTTCTAGAGAATTCAATTTTCCTTCCAAAAACGTGAAACTGTAACGTTAGCCATTGGCATTCGTCAACAATCAATTCCTAGGCCGGAATTACTCGATATAAAAATTTGAAGGGGCCACTTCAAGGGCAAATCCTAAGTTTGCACGTTTAATTCTACTCACAGTAGTCGCGACGCCGCGGGCAGCGTAACGAACTCACCTAACTAGACCAGTACGGTACGGCACCTCAAATGAACCTTGTCGAAGCCGAAGGCAATATGTGCTGGGAAGTCGTTCAATATTATGCTTCAAATTTTCAGAAACCGAAGTAAGCCTTGTTTAGTGGTGAATGCATCAGTTCCGCTAAACAATTTCTGTATTTCTTCATTTGACAGCAATCGGCGTTGGCCAATATTTCGAGTGATGTTTTACGATCGCCGTACACACACCGTACACGTACACCTGCACGTACACGCGCATGATCCTGACGCCGGTGCGTAATTCTCGCAGTTACTAATGCGCCGACAGCTAGCGCGCGCGGACGATTAATGTATTGAAACCACAGCGGTCATTAGTACCGGTCATTATCACCGGTCATTATCACTGGTCATTTTTGCCATTAGGTAAAATAAAAGACTGGTCATGTGATAGGTCTCAACCAATCATTTGATTAGGACGTACGTGACCATTTTATAATAGTCAATATCAATATCAAGATAGGAAAACATTATACATAAAGAAGGAGCAGGTCCACATTTTAATACTGAATATAAGGCAGGTCAGATGTATGAATACAATGAGAACAAAATTATTTACCATATACATTTATAGGAACAAGGGATGATTACTATTTAACGGTGAAACTTAGATGAACCATGTATCTCCTTGGTTGAACTTATGAGCTAGTCGAATGTTTTGTCAATTGGGCTGCGAAAGTTTACAGCATTGTATGCTATACTTAAAGTGGAATGAAACCCAACACATTCCTGCATTCAGAGATTACAGAACACATACACAAGAAAATTAGTGAAAGTTTGAACAAAATTTGGTTGAAATGATGGTTCATGAGTTATGTTTGTTCAAAGTTTATCTGATCCTTGTTATGGGAGGATTGTTAAATTGGCAAAGTCTACCAGCTTTTTAGATGAAAAGTGTGGAGAACTCTCCATTGGTTTTGTACACAAAATTTCACTTATTTTCACTTTTTATCAAAATATCTGATTTGTTCTTGCTTGTTGTGGCAAGTATTTCCTAGTAAAAATGATTCTACATGTTTTTTCTGAAAGAATTTATATACTTTCTCACTGACAATTCAGAAAACTGCAATTTATTGAAAAAATTTGTGTACAAATCCAATGGGAAGTTCTCCCACTTTCATCTGAAAAGTGAGTAGAGTTGCCAATTTAAGAATCTTCCATAACAAGGATAAGATATAACTTTGAACAATCATAACTCTTGAACGTTCATCCAAATTTGGGGCTCAACTTTACTATTTTCCATCTTGTATTGTTCTGTACTCTCTGAATTCAGTAAGATGTCTGGGTTTTATTCCCCTTTAAGAATGAAATTACTTCGTTGCAAAGCCACCCGCTCCCTTGGAGCTACAACAAATAATTTTGCTGATGAGTGAACATTACCATGGTTACTTACGCTTCGGCAGTGATCCGCGCAATTTTTGTTGCCAGTTGTCGCAATATTTTGAGTGTATTTGAACGCAGCTTGAAAGCGTGAACTTGGCGATCGCCATCGACCTTGACATGTAAGTCACTTGAAAATCGCAGTAAAAATATGTGCATGTCTCTCTGTGTGTGTTTGTGTATATGTGTGTGCATGTGTGTGTGTATGTATATGTGTACTGTATGTGTGTATGTATGCGTGTATATAGGTGTGTATGTATGTGTATGTATGTATGTGTATGTATGTGTGTGTATGTGTGTATGTATATGTGTACTGTATGTATGTGTGTGTATGTATGTATGTATGTGTGTATGTATGTGTGTATACGTGTATGTGTGTGTATGTATGTGTATGTATGGACTGTGTATGTATTTGTGTATGTATGTATGTATGTATGTGTGTAATGTATGTGTTGTGTATTGTATGCTGTGTGTGTGTGTGTTCGCGCGCACGTGTAGCTGTGTGTGTTGTGTGTGTGTGTGTGTGTGTGTGTGTGTGTGTGTGTGTGTGTGTGTCTTTGTTTAAGAAAAACTAAGCAAATTAAGGTTTTCTACTGAATGTGTGAAAAAAAAATCAAACCGTACATTGTAAAACCATTTTTTAAAGGGAGAAGGCGCCAGCAACTAACAGGCATAAGTTAAAAATAAAAATGACATTGTAAGTATTGTGAGAGTTATGGTACATGGTGACAAAAACAGCCTAAATAAGGGGTACTGTTACTCACCCTCATCAAGGCCCTATAAATTAGTTAATTTGTGTTTATTTTACGTCTTTGTAAGTTTTACCCTAAGACAAAACTTGCAGAAACAGATATAGGGGGAGGAGCTTATCAATTCAAACAGTGCATACAGTACCACGGTGCGGCTAAAACACGTCGCGTGGCATGCATTGGTCACGCATGGTCAGCTCCCTGCAGTGCACGTGCAATCTGATTGGTTGGCAAGAACTCAAATATTTTCTTAACTTATGCCTGTTAGTTGCTGGCGTTTTCTCCCTTTAAAGAGGCCTAATGATCCCACCACGATATCATCTGTGATTTGCTGATAATATGAAACAAGAAACCTTGAATTTCCCAGGTTTTTTTTTCAATATTCTGGCCAGATATAATTAAGTAAGTTAGCTTTTTCTAGTAACTGTGGAATTTCTAAGTTTATATGCATAATGCAAGTACAAGGTGGATAGTGTTACTTTTGGTATTTTATTTTTAGAGGGGAGGTCATTTTTAATATGGACTCAACTCAAGTATCGATTGCGGCAAACAACGGACTTGGGCCGTTGTATGCTTATTGTATTTGCAGGGAGTGTTTTGTAACACATACAGCTAGTAAATCATTGGCTGCTTTTGATGTAATTATATCTTTTATAAGCTCAATGCCAAGTCTTGTATGGCTGGAATTTGTCATCAGCTTGGAAAGAGGTCATGAAAAGCAAAAAAAATATATTACTGTAGTCATGGTTGTGAAAAAATCCGAGAGAGATACACATAAATCCAGACTGGCAGGAAATGATAGCACTGACTTTGACAACCGTAACCAAGTTGCGAAACCTTTAACCTCCTAAGTTGTGGTTGTAGGCGACATTGTTAAAATATGAATTAGCATGATTAGTGGGTCATAGTATTTCATCTCTTGTTTATAAATCAAAAAAGTTGTTTTTTTAAGACGCAGGCTAACATGTGGAGCTTCAAATTTAAAAAAATTGTCAAACTTTGCTATCTGAGCTACATAGTAGTGTTTGAATGGACATAATAATAATAATAATGATAACACGTTCTTGTATAGCGCATCATACGTAGCTTATCGCACGTCTCTATGCGCGTTATTATTACCCCATGGTCATGACAGGTACATTTATGCTAAGCAGCTGTTACGCGCTTGAAGCTATAAATGACCCGACCAGGGTACCCATTTATACACCTGGGTGGAGAGCAGCAAAGCAGATTAAAAATGTCTTGCTGAAGGACATTAATGCCGGGTGGGCGTTGGACTCGAACCCGAGACCTCTAGATTATCAGGCATACGCCTTACCAATCTCGCCACAGCACCTCTACTACATACTACTCACATATACATATAAACACCCTAATACAAAAGTTTGGAAATTTAAGCTGCCACTGGCAAGATATGAATGAATAAAGAATTAGTACTCGGGCCGAGTACAAAATAGCCTAGATCTACACACAGTAAGTATATGAGAGGAAATTGGCAGGTGAGTCCGGTCAACTTACGATTTTCATTTGTTTTAAGCATTAAATAATCATTTTGAAATACAATTTTTTTCAGGACTTCATTTCTAGACCTTATCAAAGACACGTGGAGCATAGAGGATTTTATAAACTTGTGGTCAATGTTAGCCTGTGGCTTTAAAGGCTTGCTGTGGACCCTCTATTAAAAACTGCATGGAAACAAAACAAACACACACACACACACACACACACACACACACACACACACACACACACACACCAACACATACACCAGACATACACACATATATACACATACGCATATACACAAACACATATACATAGAACGATACATACATACATACATACATACATACACACACACATACATACATACATACATACACACACACATACATACATACATACATACACACACATACATACATACATACATACATACATACATACATACATACATGCATACATACATGTATACACGCAGACACATGCACGTAATGTAGGCCTACATGTATACCTTTTTATTAGTAATTGTTTCTGGTTTTGTTCATTACGCGACTGCAAGTAGACGGCAATTAAGCCTAAATAATATTACTTCTACTTCTAGCCAATGTTTCAACTCACATGGTTCTTGAGGCATTTCGACAACTCCCATCCCAATCTTGACTATCACCATGATCACTGCCATTTAGTACTATATTTCATGCATAGCTGCATACCATACACTCTCGTTATAAAGAACATTGAAATAGCAATATTTTTCTAGTCCGGTGGTCCCTAGTCTAAGTTTTAGACTGTGCTCTTTTTTCATCCTAATCCTAAGGCAGTATATATACTTAGACTAGTAGGGTTAGAGTCTGGACAGTTAGACTAGCTGCTACGCTCGCAGCTCGCTAAGCTCGGGATTGGGGTAAATTAAAGAGCAGTCTAAGACTTAGACTACGCTCGCAGCTCGCTACGCTCGGGATTGGGGTGAATTAAAGAGCAGTCTAAGACTTAGACTACGTGGTCCCAAATGTTAAATTTTATCGTAGTGTTTTCGTAACCTTGATTAACAACCTTTCAGTAAAATGTAATTCTTCTGGTAGCCTGCATTGATAGTCTCTAGTTTACAACAACGAAGGCCTGATATACATGTATTATTTACAGTAATGGTGTATCCAGGACGTCGATCCTGGGGTGGCAAGGGGGGCAGTCGCCACCCCAATGAAAATATTGGGGGCATGGGCAAACATACCGATTTGCTCCCCAATAATTTTGACAACTTGAAAAATTGATAATACGTAAGGCAATGATATGTGTAATAAGCATTTGAACGCACTACAAAACCAGTAAACACTGTTAAATAAACACAATTTTCAATTTTTCGGAGCGCTTCGCGGGCAAAATTCGATTACAATTTGGCGCGCCAATTTTTGGTTGACATATTTTTTTCACTTTTGCCCCCCGCCCCCACCCCACCCCATCCGAAAAATAAATCGACGCCCCTGGTGTATATACATCATTTATGAAGTGGGAACGACGGTGTCAAAGGGCATAAGTGACAGGGAGTGGATTTAGGCATGGATGCTCTACTACCTCCATGGATGCTCCGCTACCTCCATGGTATAGGCATGGAAGCTCTTCTAACTCCATAGGCTACAGGTTTGTGAATAGTGTATGGAGCGCAGTGTTCTTACCTGTCAATGTATCAGAACTTCTCCGGACGGTATTTCAGGGCCGGTAATACTGCCTGATGCTCTCAATTCCTCTCTGACTGAGTTCTGTCGAGATTCCCTAATTTCCCAATCGGTATAAAAGCACACGTTAGGTTGTTGGATGGACACTGCAGTGAACTCATAAAATTGATCTCTTCTCGCGTGTGAAACGATTATTATTCCGTGCGACTGGAATATCAAATTTAAGTAGTATGATTGATGATTGATGATTCCTTTGCACGAAAACTCTAGACGCAGCAAATATATAGAGTTCCGAATGTAGGCCTACATGGAAATGTCGACCTCAACTTCTCTCGGGGGAACCGAACCGAAGTCTGTCGTCTGCATAAGCGATGCAAGCATGCAATAGTACAAAATGTGTTGTAAACAAGACTGGTCTTGTTGCTGCAGCATTGGTCAGTACTTGCGTGACGTCATCATGATGCAATTCCCATCCATTTCGGTCAAATTGTCATAAATTGAACTCGCCCTTGGCTGGCTAATACCTCGCTTGGACCCAACTTTGTAACACTGAGTTTTGTAACACTGTTCTTTCACCGCACGGCCCCACGTATGCTTTGAATTTGACAGACCGCCATTGAACGTCATGTGTAATTTTTGATACCGGGGTGACAAGGTTTTTGACAGAACACTTTGCCAGTGTATTGTGTATAGTATACGCTTCACATGTTTCGTCACTTCGCGTCACAATACACTGACCCGTTGGTACGACCTTTTATTAAAGGCATTGTATAACAATGTTTCTAGTTTAAAAACTCTGAGCTACATGATTCTTCATGCTACCAGTGTCTTTGAAAAGTTCTAAAAATGAAACTCTGAAAAAATTGTAGTTCAAAACGATCATTAGTGCATTTAAACAGTGAAAATCATTGACCGACCATTCCAGTTTCCCCCCATAGACTGCTGTGTGGCAGAATTTTCTATCAACTGATATTCTATTCATTTGCCGATTTGTATCCGTACATATTTCACGAGTGACTGCATAACTGTCTAAAGTTTTGTGTTCTATGGTGTTTATTTGTCCATCCAAACACTGTCAGATATGTCAGATAGCATAGTTTGACAATTTTATAAATGGGGCTTCCACACTGTTATATAGTGTCTTTAAAGGGAAAAATCATGATCGAAAATAGTCCTCTAAATCAAGGTAAAATGGATGAAGCAAATCATAAGATAGTCTGGCTTCCAGACGTTTAGATTAACCCATCCTATATTGATAAGGAAACTGTTATCCTCAGCCAACTGCCAACTGCACCCGCAATGCTACTCGGTCTGGAACCGAGACTAATCAGAAGATGTATTCAGTTTTCAATTTGTGAAACCATTGAATTGAAAAAAAAAACAGAAAGGTGCTAATGTCTTAATTTCTAGCCAAAAAACAGGAAAATGATTTTAAAAAATGTTTATTTCTTAAATTTTGAAGGGATGAATGGGGAAAAACAATTTTGCAAAGACAAAGAAATATAAAAAGGTTACAATTTATCCATTTTGGATTATCTATGATTGAAATTTTGACCCAAATCATGAACAACGACCGTTTTTCTATTCATAAACGTCAAAATAGACACAGTTTTCACTCAATGTTCTGTTTTTCCTCAGTTCTCGTTTTGGAAACAGTCAGTTGGATTATCTGTATGTAATTGATTTCGACTTGGAGTAAAACTATTCTAGAATCAAGGAGACTATGCAAGGTTTTGCTTTGAAAATTTAAAATAACTATCACCCGTACCTGTTGTGACGACAACCTTGTTGTGTAGCTTTCTATGGGATCAATTTTTATCGGGGCACGAGTCTACTGGTATGTTCATGCGGATTCTCCTTCATTAAACATCCAGACAAATCCTTCCAGCCAAAATGTATACTACAGGTAGTGTATACATTGGTATAATGTCCGAACTGCTTTTTGAGGCATTTTCAAATATTTCAAATTGTGGCATTAGCCTTTAACATTGCGAAAGCCTAATTTAAAGTTATAAAATGTGATCCGTTTTGTGCATGAGTGTGGCTGAGTGTGTGCATGTGGGATGGGATGCTGGAGGGGGGTCAACCTACCGCCCCCCCCCCCCGACACACACACCCAACACACACACACACACACATTAGTCGGGAAATTGTTCGGTCATTTGCGATTCTGTCGGACAAAATAACGGAGGATCTTTTTTTCAGTTTTTTGGGGGTGGGTGTGGTGGACATCGTTTCTTGTCGGGTGATCGAAGGATTTTGTCGGGTTTGCGATCATTGAAAAAGCTCTAGCCCGCGACGCCCCTGGTTATTGGTTATGTGACAGTGAATGCATGGACAAATAAACACCCATAGACCACAACAATTTTGACAGTCATGTTGTCACTATGAAAATGTATACACTAAATGCGGGCACATAAATAATGTTCCGGGGGCCAAACTTCTGTAACGCAGTAGTCTAGGTTGGAAAAAGTTGAATGGTTGCTAATTTATTTTCACTTTTTAAAAGCACTTAATCATCGTTGTGAACTGCAAATTTTCATGGAATTTATTTTACGACCTTATCAGAGACACAGAATTATGGCTAATCTTGTACCTCAGATTTTCAAACACTGCAAACATTGCTTAAAGTGATACGCTAACATTGTGGAGCTTTAATTTAAAAAATTGTCAAATTTTGATATCTGAACTACATAGTAGTGTTTATATGGACAAATAAACACCATAGAATACAAAAGTTTGGAAAGTTACAATGCCAATGGCAAGTTATGCATGAATAAACAATTAAAACTCGGGGCGAGTTTAAATAGCGTAGGTGTACACACAGTAAGTCTATGGGAGAAAATGGGCAGGTGAATCCGAACAACTTACGATTTTCACTTTTTTAAAGCACTAAATAATCATTTTGAAATACAATTTTTTCAGGGCGTCATTTTTAGACCTTATCAAAGACAATGGTAGCATAGGGAATCATGTAGCTCAGGTTTTTTTTTAACTGTGGTAAATGTTAGCCAATACCTTTAACGATGCATATGAAGGCCACCGCACATGCACTACGCGATTTTCCGTCACACGACTAACCGATTTGGATCTGAAATAAATCAGCGTGTACGAAATACAAGCCTTTTGTTTTATTTCGTGATCAAGTCGTTCAGTAGTGCGACGTGAAAAATTCGTGTCATTGGTATATAATAAGGCATTTATTTAGGGGGGGGGGGGGGGGGGGGGGGGGGGGGGGGGGGGGGGGGGGGGGGGGGGGGGGGGGGGGGGTGGGGGGGGGGGGGGGGGGGGGGGGGGGGGGGGGGGGGGGGGCGGGGGGGGTGGGGGCGGGGGGGGGGGGGGGGGGGGTGGGGGGGGGGGGGGGGGGGGGGGGGGGGAGGGGGGGGGGGGGGGGGGGGTGGGGGGGGGGGGGGGGGGGGGGGGGGGGGGGGGGGAGGGGCGGGGGGGGGGGGGGGGGGGGGGGGGGGGGGGGGGAGGGGGGGGCGGGGGGGGGGGGGGGGGGGGGGGGGGGGGGGGTGGGGGGGGGGGTGGGGGGGGGGGGGGGGGGGGGGGGCGGGGGGGGGGGGGGGGTTTGGGGGGGGGGGGGGGGGGGGGGGGGGGGGGGGGGGGGGGGGGGGGGGGGCGGGGGGGGGGGTGTCTTTTATAGCAATAATGAACGTTCTCGGTCTTATACGTTGTTGCCGATAACATAATCAGTCTCAGTCAGTTTTAAGATGTGATTTTTTAATTTTAACTTTAGTTTTATTTTTATTTTATTTATTTTATATAAAAGAATCATTACAATCGTTTTTTACGTTTTATCAAAAATCAGATTTGTATTAATTATATGTCGATTTGTTTATAATAACAAGCCTAAACATATGACCCCCTTACGTTAAAAATAAGTTCATTAGTAGAATATGAAATCATTGTACATTTAATAGTTCTTAATATAAACCCCTTTATATTAAACCTTTTCACTCAATAGAGATAGAAATTATATCTTGTTGTTCTTATTTTTCCCCAGCCGTTTTCGTCACAGTTCGCCGACCCAGTTTCATATGTATTTTATTAATTCAAAATCAATGACGCCTGAGTCAACATAGGATTTTTCTATCATTTAGCTACTTTTGGCCTAAAGCTGAGATTGACCTTCGACTAACCAACAATACCCAGCAGCAACTGGACAGAAAATACACACGAAGAAATATAATAATTTCCTTTTTTCACTAGCTGACACATCGGACTCCATCGATCAAAAGGACAAAATAATTATGCAACTGAACAAATGAAAAAAAATCCAGTATCATCCATGTAACAAACGGACGCAGGTGATGAGATTTGAAATCGAATTTTTGTATCGCATGGACATTCAGTAAACGCTCTTGCATACATGTTAAAGGGAAGTAACATGATTTGGAGAAGTAAAAAAATGCTACAAAACCCAAATAAGCTGAAACATATACCAATGTCTACATTAAAGGCATCGTATAACAATGTTTCCAGAATAAAAAAAATCTGAGCTGTATGATTCTCCATGCTACTAGTGTCTCTGATAAGGTCAAAAAATGAAGCTCTGAAAGTATTGCAGTTAAAACGATCATTATGTCCATTTAAAAAGTAAAAATCATTAAGCGACCATTTCCGTTTTCCTCCATAGACTGCTGTGTCGCAGAATTTTCATCAGCTGACAATAATTCATGTGCCTATTTTTATCTACATATTTTACCAGTGACAGCATTACTGTCTAGAGTTTTGTGTTCAACAGTTCAAGGGTCCATTCAAACACTCTCAGATATGTCAAATAGCAAAGTTTTTATATTGTATCTTTAAAGTGATAGGCTAACATTGTGGAGCTTCAATTTAAAAAAAAAATTTCAAACTTTGATATCTGAGCTACATTGTACACGTAATGTTCAAATAGACAAATAAACACCCTAGAATACAAAAGTTTGGAAAGTTACACTGCCAATGGCAAGTTATGCATGAATAAACAATTAAAACTCGCAACTCGGGGCGAGTTTTAATAGTCTAGATGTACACACAGTAAGTCTATGGGAGGAAATGGGCAGGTGAATCCGATCAACTTACGATTTTCACTTTTTTAAAGCACTAAATAATCATTTTGAAATACAATTTTTTCAGTGCTTCATTTTTAAAACCTCATCAAAGACACTGGTAGCATGGGGAATCATGTGGCTCAGATTTTTTAACTGTGGTAAATGTTAGCCAATACCTTTAAGTTGAGAGTACATGTATGTATCCAGGTTGAACGAATTTGTCTTGAATATGTTTACATGAGGAGAAAGAAGCAGCCATTTATCAGTACTAGATAAAAAGTATGAACCTGATTGAAATGAAACACTATATAGACATGATAGATAGCTGCACAGATATTAATTATACAACAAAGAGAAAAGCAAGAACCTGGTTTCATTTTGTTCTAAATTGAGACCTTCTTCCAATTTTGTAATTTCCCTTTAAGAGGCCTTTATC
>JZLH01S0319421.1:25227-35708 GCA_001188425.1 Eucidaris tribuloides
ACTAGAGAACAGAACAAAAAAAAATCATTGGAAAGAATAAAGCACAAACAAATAAACACACACAAAAAAGAAAAATAGGATACAAAAAAAAAATATTTAACTGAGCTAAAAAAAAGAAAAGAAATATCAAATCTTTCAACATCTACTCGCAGGAATATTTGACTCAATTAGTGCACCCACAAATTATGCGACACGTTTACTTAACCCATTTCTCTTTTATCTTGGCAACTCTACATATTCGTCCCGGCTTATTCGATTATCCAAGTAGCCCGCGGCTAGTACTCCACATGCAACCAGCAACTACGCTTTCCTTTGTTCAAGATGTCCCATGCAAGACGCATTACAGTTAACTTGATATTTTGTCATTTTTACTCTTTGATCTACCATTTCATTTCAATGGCGTGCTGTTCCCAATTCAACGTTGATTACGCGACGATGATAGTTCCTGAAATTTGTGATTATCCACACACCCTTTCCTTGCTGCCGCAAACAGGCGTTATGACTACAAGCAATTGAACAGACAGTTTTTAACAAATATTGTGGAATAGAGCCATATTCATGACCAGTAAGCATTAACAATCCAGATGACATTAGCAATTCGATATAGATGTGACAGATCTTTCGCGCCATAAGATTTGACAAGATGGCCTACACTATTTGATTTAAATAGTATTTAATCAGTTGGTCTTGCATCGATTTGTCATAGTATTTGACCATATTGGGCGTTCCGAGTCATTATGATTTGACATAGTATTTAAAAAGTCTTTTTTGTCCATAGGTATTGACATGAACATTTGCACATCACCACCCCGGATTTGACATATTAACCGCCATCTGTATGCATTTGACATAAGAGCTTCCGTTGAAATATTTACACTGTTACATCTTACAGTACCCCATGCATATGGGGCTATTGGAACAAAAAGTTGGCCCAGGATTAGTGTTTGCACGATAGGCATTCTGAACACTACTCAGTGCATTTACACGAAGGCATTTGGGGTTTCTGAAGTTACGATGTCGATAATGACAAATCCCGTTTCACCAAAATTTGACGATTAGGATTGAAACACAAGTAATTGTTGAACCACATGAAAAATTTAGTCACATACAGCCTTAATGAACTATTACATTGATTTGACAATATGATTGACCACCATAATCCTAGTAATGAAACACTTATGACCTTAGGAAAGTGTTGTGAAATGCATAGCCATAAATTGACAAATTGATCATGGACGCATCGACTTTTTAAATAACTGACGGCACATTATTTTGATACATAGATTATCGCTACAGGAAAGAAGTGTATCAACAATGGGATTGCTAAGTGATTTGTTACCGCATGAGATTTGACATAGGCTATCACCTAGAGCAGGCTTGATCATACAATGCCCGCATTTGATATAGATTGTGAGACATAATCCTAAATGTGGCGTCGCACTTCTGACAAACTCTTTTGACAATAAAGTATGTTCTTTACTATAGATTTGACATAACCTTCAATAATGATTGACCAATAAAACTATGGGCAATATGTTCTGAGAAAGTGTCCTCCATGGTTGAACGACATTATCAACTGTCCACTCATGCATTCTGACGTAGCTATTGAAAAATAAATTCGAACTACACATGGCCACTAGGCAGTGGGGATGGGACTGTAAATGTGTGTGTACCTAGATTTCATGAACCTAAATAACGAATTACCTACGATCACTAATTTAAACATAGCATTTTGTGTAATGTTGCAATTTGAGACATAGAGTCACTTCTATTGAACATAGCTGTTGACCCATAGTATCCGATATTTGTAGAATCCCAATGTGGCATCCAGAGATTTTGCTCTATCAAAGTCTGTACGATGCCATTGCATTTGATTGTGGTGAGCATAAGAGTTCATGGCAAAGATTTGACTAATAGATTTGACACCGTATACGCATTGTCACCCATTTTGTTCATACCGCATTTGACATAGCGCATAACTACGTCATTTGAAACCGATTTCACTATAGATTTGACATAAGATTGAACGTCAGATTTCAATATAGAATTGACAGTACGAATCGGACATTGCGTAGTTGACCACCTTCATAAGCAACTGACATATATACTATTTGACAATAGATTCTAAAGCCGCTAAGAGGGTACTCAACAGTTTCCACAGTAAATTACAGTGGAAAAAAAAATAAAGAAAAAAATAAATAAAATATAATCAAAACATTGCAATTAATGTTTTTTATATTTCAAAATTGGGTGTACCGTTATTTTGATCCGATGCAATCAGATATTTGCTGCTTCTCTCTGCCAAGTTCAGAAAAAAACCCTCAATGAATCCATTTGTCTTAAAAACAATAATTCATGGCTAAAAATAGTTGTCTCGCAGCGACCAGCCAGTGTACAAGTTAGGGCCTTTTGGCTACCTGATAGGTAAAATGAAGATACCAATTGTCCTTTGTCGCTTTAACTCCCAATCCGAGAACTAATAACCCTAGAGCGTGTTTCACCATGAAATCAAAGAAGTTGTGAGATTTTAGTGAATAATTTGTCACTTGCATCTCTGTCAGTCTTCAAGTGCAAATATCAAATACAATGTACGCAATATTTTTGCTACAGTTAGAGAAAAATTTTACTGTTAAGGTCCCTGTCTGCCCGGGAGCATATACTATGGCCCCTTCTGCCGACAACCAACGCAATTAATGTTATTAATTTACATGTACTTTTCCCAAAAAGGTTGCACCCTGATTTTTCTTGGAAATACTTAACAGCAATGAAAATATAGTAAAATGAATCATTATCAAAGGAAAATTTTCAAACAACTTCCAAAGTTTTAACCCAAACATGGTATACTCCTGTAAGATGATGCCAGAGGACTTTTTGATCTGTAAATTTTCAAATTGATTTTACAGACGCGACATACCATGTACTGTAATTGTGGACCAGTGTACAATGTCTAGACGATAAAGTTATCACACAAACAGTACGATGAACTTATTGACCATGTTGTGATTAATGAAATATGTGCTCATAAGAGGGATAACACAAGCCCAGCACCACAAACATTAAAAAAGTGTAAAGAATTCGACCCCGAAAAACATTTGTCTGATGAAAAATCCAAAAACGATGCACATAATGATTGTAAACTGATGAGAAAAGAATGTTTTCAAAATAACTGCTTCTATATTGAATAAGCTCACGTCGTGCATCGATCAGAGCACACTGCATATACTCCTTTAGACAGAATTATTTTGTAACGCCTAGACTCATTACTTCCCTAAATAAAATTCCGTATAAATGAACTTACTTCTGCACACTCCAGGATAATAACAAACACAAAATCGATTTATTACATGCGTTTCCATCAAATTGTAACATCTGGTTTATCGACGTGGCTCTCATTATGGTCGAGCCCTTCAGTCAAATTCGACTCTCACATTCTCATTTACACCTAGATCTCTCATATTTACAGATCCTTGGTGCATTGGCCAACTATCAAAACCAACACAAGGCAACCTCATTTATGGTAACGATCGAGCAAAGAAAATGCTGCCATTCATCTATTGCGTCCCTGGAACGATATGGTCAGTAATTTATTACAAACATATTTATGCACAAGTTTCGAAGTCTTTTATGGAAAGAAGATTAAGGACTTATTGCTCAGTTATCTGGGACCAGTTATAGTATTAAATGAGTATCTATAACATGGTTTGAATGGGTATAGTTGAACTCATCTAAATAACTGGATATGTATTTAAGTTTGGGGAAAACAAGGTAAAAAAGAATTAAAGGCTTTGCTCATATCATTTCCAACTCGATAAACTGCTTGGTTTGATCTATCACTTTTCCATTTTTTCATCAATATTAGCAATCCGAATCACAATTTTAGCAAGGCATTTTTACAGAGTCTCGCCAAATCCATCAGTCACTGTTGTATGACAGTAACGCCAATACCCACTATGCACAGAGATGAAGGTAGCTACCTAGAAACAGGCCAATGCTGTAATAGTAAGCAATACTACCACTGGTGAAGCATAGCCTACGGCTTATTCGATGGCTTACTACATGGTGGTACTATGCTGCTCTCAGTGTCGATCAGCACTAACATCTCTCCAACGATGTGGATACAATTGAAAACGACCTATCATTATTCTGCGAGTTTTTTCTCCATGCCAATAGCGCTCTTCTCATTGTGGTTGAAAGTCCAATCAAAGAAACCCCACTCCTATCCCGAGTGATTCGCAAGTGCATACTAACATCTGAAAAGAATTTACATCCTTGCCCACCATGATAAGACGTTCTTCAAGAGAGGATATTTTGTTGGTGTCGCAAAGAATTACTGCGTACAAAATTGCAAAAGGGAGAGTGTTCAAGAGACACTTTATTTTCCTTCCTCCAGTCTGCTCGCTAATACTAACCCTGTAACGTACGACTAACCATTGTTTTTCGGCTGTTTTCGTTATGTCAAGAAACTGATACATAATTTTTAGTGCAAATGAGTTATGAAACTCATAATCACTCTACAAATGACTTAGCAGATGTCAGAAATAGCGATGAATACTCCAGTCTCATATACGCTACACACCCAACATCTTGTGGTATGTTTAAAACTACGCAGGTTAGAAGCTAATGATCTCTTAACTTTGACGGACAAATATGTACTTGTCATTTTTTGCCAGACGCCAGATGTCCTCTCTTAAGTACACGTAAAACACGTTATATCTTAGCCAACTTTATCCCATAGAGTGATTTTAGATGCGGAAGGCATGCATCTCATTCATGTGCAGCCTTTAATTAATTACCCTTGGAGACGGAAAAAAGATAAACAGAATCTCTATAGTAAGGTCAACACCTGTCGCTAATGACAACGATCGTCTCATGATTTTGCTTTAACTGTTGTGAAGTCAGGTGCCAGTCTATCGAAAAGAATTGAGCAGTACAAAACAGACAAACTTATGATAATTCAAAATGAACGCTCAATTTTCCATCAGTAACAAGATCCAATGGCGCAGTACGTAATGTTGAGCAAAGTTGTTGTCATAGAAACTTAAGTGGAAAAAAGGAATAAGTGTAAGCGTAAACTAATCACCGGAATTCGCCGATCAAAAATTCTTATTGTCCATTTCTGGTTCGCTTGTCGATTTGTAAAGATTCCTCTCCCAGACCGATATTTAAGGAAGCTATTTTACATGACTACAACTAGAATACCCACAATTTATGGAAAGACCTGAATAAAAGCGTCCTCTTATGCTTAAGATTTTATTCATAGCTAGTGAGTACCTATAGCAGTCTCCTTTTTTAAACATAGAAAAAATCCAAAGGCATGCATGCGATATCGTCTTAGTACTACACGTACTCGCCGTGAATGAAAGTTTTGTGAACTCATAAGTCGCATAAGTTCTTGGGAATAACTACACAGATATATATGTTTAAGTGAGTGGTGTACATAACGAACCTGTAATATACTACTATCATTGGTATTTATGAAGGCACAATAGTTACTAGTAAAATCAGAATTGATCATAGTCCTTCTCTACTCAATCTCTATAGCAAAAGAATAACACCAGGTCAGTATAAAGTGTATGCAATCATTCAGTTGAGATAGTGAATATACTCTTGAAATACTAATGTCTTCTATACCTTATTAACCATTGCAAGTTGTACATAATCTATAGCAGGTATTTGAAATACACTTTGTTTCTACAGTTGAGTAAAACAAAACAATAAGAACTTGAAAAGCATTACTTGTTTGGTGTTTGTCCTAAAATCATGAGCTAGTTAATTAATATAGTTGTTTGTCCCATTTACTATTGAGTCGTCATAAATAGCCTATGGCAATGATCATAGTGGGTAATTCCATCTTTAAAATCGGTAGGGCGCCATATAGGAAAGGTAATTCAGATACATAAATATCAAGAGACAAATCATTTGGAACTTCCAAGCAGCTATCATTATATATCCATTAGTATTGTAATAAACAATGCAGTTTTGGTTATACATTATACAAATAAAGCATGAGTAACACATGTGACATGATAGGTATGATATTATTGGAAAATATGTTACTGTGTACGAATGTATGGCAATGTTGCCATATGCTTTGATCCTGTATGTTTCAAGGAAATGACACAGCATCAAGGAGGCTAGTTAATGATTACAGCAACCGTTAGTCTTTTTTAAATTGAGATGTTCACAAGAATGAAGGCATCATCACTCTAAACTACAACCGTTATCATCCCATCCATCCGAAAACAATCATTCTCCAATATGAAAATCAAAGGAAGAGTACCTTAGAGTTTATATCCAATAAATGCATGACGTTCTGGTGTAAATTAAGAGCAACAATCAAGAGCTTTACTTACGTTGACTACAGTCAAATTGGATTGTGCCGGAAAATTACTATCAAACAAATCTCACTCCTCCCAGGCAAGAAAGACATGACTGCAACTGGTAAACCATGTGTGCAGCAGAAAATCGAGATACCAACTGTTTTTGTGATATCAACCACCTATAATACCTTAACGTTAGCACCCAAGCATGCAAATAGAGAAATCCCACTTCTGTAGTTGAATGTGACAACTTAACTGTATCACGTTAAGGATCCAATATCTTAACAATATGCTGACATATACCATCTATCTAATATAACGTAACAGTATATCAACAGTAGATGTATAATTCCAAGAGTCATCATATATGGCACTCAATCATCATCACCCGATCATCATCAACCTCTGACACACCTAACTTTCATTTCCAATGTTATCAGAAGGAATTGCTTGAACAGGCTCCATTATGTGCCTTCTTCTGCTTCACCTTTTCTTCTGGTCTCCAACCGAACACTTGCCTGCAAACACTGTGATTATCATTATAAGTTGCGGATGCTTGCTGCACTGGGGACTCCGATACAACCATTGTCAAATCATAAGAAACTGTAATGCGCCCATGCCTTTTCCTGGTGTATGGTAAATAAAAATAATATAAAAATGGAGACAATTCATCTCTCAGCCATCTCATCTCCTCAGGCACCTCTTGGACCCGCTTAGCTTTCTCTCACCCTGCCCCGCTCTTTATCACCTGCCTTGAACTACCTACGCTGTATAAGACCTTTTTTTCATCTACTTTTCTAGTCTAAAAATACGTCCTCAGTCATTCTTCGTCAATTTGTGCCTCTTAATTAGTCATAATCAGTACATGGATTGGCGATTTAGTATCTATAACATCTAGATTTCGTTAACTACTCGCAATCGTGTTCTATTTCCCCTTTATCCGACTCGTCACGCTCTCTTCCTTCTCTTCTTCGTTTTCCTCCTTCTCCGGCTCCTTGTTCTCTTCTCCGTTTCTCTTTGTTCTTCTTCTTCTTCTTCGTCGGTTTCGTGTCCGGCTTCCGCGGTGTATCGCCTTCGCAACAACATTCCCCATATAATCCGATGAATTTCATGCGTGGTACATATTTTATACTGGTCAACTTTTCTTAAAAAATATTTGATGTCCGACACGGTTACATGAATTATACAGAAAGTTATGAGTGATGAAAAATACTCTCTATGTTCATCTCTTGCCTGGATAGGGACATGAAAAAAAATAAAATAATAACTTCTATCTCTCTCTTTGAATTATAATGCTCGAATGTTCCAATGTTTTCATTACGACCCAATGTATTGACAGTGGCAAGCTACTTTTGACCTCGGGGAGACCATGCCTAACCATTTTAGACTGCCTGATGCTTATTGTTCGATCGAGACCAAGCATATTTATTAATCCCTATACTTATCGGCTTTTTCTTCCACTATTTTCGGCTACTTCCTAGTTCTCCCTTGCTGATGTCAAATCAATTGCCGCCTTATTGTCTCCTGTCCCTTCTTCGCCCCTCTCTCTGCATTAATAGCCCTTAGTTTTTCCTCGTCACCGTGTATACTTACCTTGGTCTACCAAATCTGACCATCATAATTGCCCTTCATACAGTCCTCCTGCTTCGAATACAATACACCTAAAAACAATATAACCTAACAAAAAAGAACCGTACAACTTCGCGAGCTTGGAATTATGTATCTCCGCTGTTGAATCACCGAACTTATTACTGTCAGTACCCTCTTCTGATCGCTATCCACCCAACAACAGCATTTGAGATATCACGTCTGGCATGTCTCTTAATTCATGTTGACAACATCCCATCGAATTGAACCCCGAACCAAACCCAACCCAATTAATTGGGATACACTCAAAACTTCTGTGAACGCTCTTCACATACCTCTAAAACTGGAGTCACCAAAAATCTAAACCATTCTGCTAATGCAACAACTAAAAATAAACCCAATCAGTTGGATTACCCGTGAACTTGCGAAGACCAAAAAAAGGTCGATCTCATGAATCTTCCAATTTATCGCGAATTATCGATAAATAAGAAACAACATCCACTCATCCCAAAATCAAAAATCAATGATTCATCAAGAAGTGGTAAATACCATGAGCCCGGACGTGAACTCGATATTTAAAATTATCCTCAAATCAGTCACGAGATCAAAAAACGAAAGCCACAGTATAATTCACCAAAGAACAAGCAAAGACTTGTTGTTGATAATAGAAATCCCTAAAGGCGTGAGAGTGCTTAGAAATAAGACTGACGTAGTCATTAAATCCTCTCAGCCAAGAACCGAAAGACCTCCTCACACTCGGCGTTCTCCCCATATGAACATCAAAATCACGTAAAAACTAATATCCATATCACTCAAAACATACGTTTCAGCAGGTTATCATAAATCTGAATAATAAACCATCCCGTTCATTTTGTAGACTTTCATAATTCGTAACACCGACTTCCCATGTTAATGAATTCGTTAAACATAGACAATTCTAGAGAAGCATCCTCAGCACGGTCCTTTCTCCCTGTTCGTTACCAGCAGTCCTTGCCGAACTATAACATCCCATCGACCTGCCAGATGATCAATTCATGCTTTCAATTTTAATATCCTGTGCATTTCCTAAGAAGTTGAGTCTTATCGCCATCCGTCAAATTCATTTACAACCGCCGTAATGAATCACAGAAGTGTATCAACTTAGGGCTGTTAATCCGAGATAGAGCAAAGTGTGCAGACCGAAGTACCAAGTTTGTCAACAAGCGACCCAGTTCGGTGTCGTCCTGATGCACGATACTTAAATTCTTGCGCGAAGCACACCTGTCATGCAAATGCTTGAGCCTAAAATAGGTTGTATGTAGAGAAGAGAGTACAACAGAACGTGACTAGCTGTTCCATAATGACTTCGCGTTCCTGTATCTACATGCAGTCAACATTTTCCAATTAGATTTCATCCACGCCTCGAAAAATTGTTGTTCCCGAAACTGGTAAATCCTCAATTATTTCATCCAGATCCCCCACAAATATCCTTTAATTTTGTCCGAGATTTATTGAATATTTTCTTTTGCGAGCCGGTCTGTTTTACGCTGCAGCCTTGTTTGTAAAGTCCTGGGATTTTCTAGCACAACGGACATCGAGCTTTGCAATCGGCCCACGTGTCTATTTCTGATCCCAAGTTCGTCCGATCGTGATTATCACAATAACGATTGGTCGACACGAAACAAAGCGAATTATTTAACTCCTGTCTTTCCTTTCAAGTTGACCTCCCGACATCGCGTGCGATGACTTTAGGTTTCTCATGCAATCCGATTCCGTAAGGTGATGTATAATATAGTGTGCTGTTTACTGAAAACGAATTGTGTTTAACAATATAGTGGCACCCGCTCTTGAATAATTCCATTAGCCATGATCCAGTGTCGAAAGGGGTGTTTTGGACACGGAGGAGCCATGTGTTAAGCGCACGCGAGCACGTACTATAGACACGCGATGTATCGGTAGCAATTTGTTCTTCACTTAAAGAACATGAGGATAAATGATAAGATTGTCGATACAAACTGTCACGTCAAGGATGTGAGATGTACTTTAGGTAGTCTCGCTTCCAGACGCTTAAATTAAGCCCTCCTCTGGTGTTAAGGAATCTTTTCTCTTTCCAGTCAACTGCTTTTACTAAGACTAATGTCTTGACGTGGCTTTCGTTCACTCTCTCTAATGTGGAATTAACTAATGGGAAGGACCGATGGTGACTTGGAGGAAGAAAAGGTCACCGGGTCTGATAGCAAGACTATACTTTAGCCAATCATTGCGTCATCTTTAACCCTCCCATATGTACCATCGCTAGAACTCTTTCAATTGGACGGGTGTACCTAGTCTGGCTTCCAGACGTTTAGATTAACCCATCCTATATTGATAAGGAAACTGTTATCCTCAGTCAACTGCTTTGACTCAGACTAGTCTCCTGCGACTGCTTCACACCCGCACTGCTACTCGGAGGGAGAAAAAGTCGCACGGTCTGGAACCGAGACTAGGGTGTACCCGGCACAATCCTTCGATCCAACCCGACGAGTAAACAAGCCCCCCCCCCTCAAAAAAAAGTTCCTCCGATCATTTACCTGAGAGAATCTTTCGTGTATCGGC
>JZLH01S0319458.1:6395-24543 GCA_001188425.1 Eucidaris tribuloides
TACTACTACTACTACTACTACTACTACTACTACTACACTACTACTACTACTACTACTACTACTACTACTACTACTACTACTACTACTACTACTACTACTACCACTACTACTACTACTACTACTACTACTACTACTACTACTACTACTACTACTACTACTACTACTAATACCACTACTACTACTGCTACCACCACGACAGCGACGACGACGATGACTACGATTACAACTACAACTGACAACAGCAACAGCATCAACAGCAGCAACAACAACGACATCAAACATAATTATACTGCTATTACAAAACACCAATTTAATAACATTGTAACTATTTCTAGATTTCGTTTAATCATCAGAATATATTTTGTACTGTTATTAATTAAATCTTGATGTAATGTATTTAATTTGAACTATCACAGATGAAGGGAATGGTGGAAAGAAGTAGAACGCCACTAACGACGGAAACAATACAGGCAACCGGAGATAACGTTGCGACAGTAAAAACACCAACGTGCAATGCTACAACAATTTGATTATCACTCGTGATTTAGCTAATATCTTATTATTTACGTTAGTGACAACCGATATTTTGATTTAATAAAAAAAAGAAATTCGTCACAATATCACCATCACTGCTTCTGTAAAATAATAATAACATAATATCGTTGTGTGTAATTATCCTATCATCCTGGTAAATATTACTTTGATTGTCAATATTTTCTTATCACAATTTGGGAACAGAAATTCCTCTTTTCGGTGATGATCTGGGCCCTATCTCATAAAACTTGCAATCAATTGCAAATCCAAAAATCGATTGTAAGTCTTAAAATACTGGGTTCTGATTGGTTGAAATCAACTTGCGATCGGTTTTTGAGAGTTGCTATCAATTGCAAAGTTTTATGAGACAGGGCCCAGGTGTTATCAAATGGACCAAAATAATCAATAAAACCCTTTTTTCTGATATAACTGGTTATATAACGTGCAATATGTACAGTTTATGAAGCTGTTTGATTATACATCTGATGCCATTTATTGTGGATCAATAAATAATTTTAATGAAATTGTAGAAGTTGTGGCATTGATATTAAAGTGATACATAAATATCATGAAACTTGATTGTGGATGTAATCACTCCCGAGTCTGCTGTGTTATTGATTATGGGAATCCACGAAAATGCGGGGAACAGTTATGTTATCTACTAGTATTCGAGATGAATGAAGTGCTTGTATGTACTAATTGTGTTTGTGTGTATGTGTATGTGTATGTGTATGTGTGTGTGTGTATGTGTATGTGTATGTGCGTGTGTGTGTGTGTGTGTGTGTGTGTATGTGTATGTATGTGTGTGCGTGTGTGTGCGTGTGTGTGTGTGTGTGAGTGTGTGTGTATGTGTGTGTATGTGGGTATGTGTGTATTTTAGTGTATGTGTCTGTATGTGTGTGTATATACATGTGTGTGTATGTATGTATGTGTGTATGTGTGTGCGTGTATGTGTGTATTTGTGTGTGTGTGTGTGTGTGTGATGTGTGTATTTTAGTGTATGTGTCTGTATGTGTGTGTATATACATGTGTGTGTAGTGTGTGTGTGTGTGTGTGTGTGTTGTTGTGTGTGTTCTGTGTGTGTGTGTGTGTGTGTGTGTGTGTGTGTGTGTGTGTGTGTGTGTGTGTGTGTGTGTGTGTGTCTGTCTGTCTGTCTGGCTGTCTGTGTCTCTGTGTGTGTGAGTGTGTGTGTATTTGAGCTAGTCTCTTCAACACAGCCATATTCTGGTCTGGTAAAACCATGGAGGTAGAAGTCTACCTTTAATTATCACCATATTTTGAAATATACTTAAGAAAAAATTATACCTTAATGGAAGTGCGAAAATGTTTGAAAGTCGGGTGATTGTAATTGTTATCGACCGTCCATTTCACAAAACAATACGGGTGTTATCAGAAGGTTAAGATAAGCTCAAACTGTTAGAACTCATGAACTCGCGACCCATTATAGGGCGGGCCCCTAGACCCCACCTGTTGGGATGGTCAACCTTTCCTCGGCATAAAAAATTCCGCGGCTCCTGTCAAGGGTTAGTTTTTCTTGACTTACGGACCCCCCCCCACCCTTCAAACAATTCTGGCTATACGACCCTATATATACACTACATGTAACGTAATTCCTTTTGTGCTCACATTGCAGTATAAATTATTTTGAATTATCATGAATATACACCTTAATACGCGTTTTTCTTCTTGGAGTTTCAAAATTTACCAAACCACTCTCTCGCAGAATTGCCTTTTGATTAATGATGACATACATATGCCAAAATGTATCCCTGTAAGAAGAACATCAAAATGGTGATTACTTGTATATCACAAAATTATTGCGATTGGTTACGCTTTAACACAAAAATCGTTCAAACAGCCCCTAACAGTAGAGTACCCCTTTACCTACGCTTGGCGTATGCAGGGCTTGAAATCCCCCATCTGAAAATACAATTTCCACACATTTCCATACATTTTCCGATATGCCATTGTTTAGAGTATTACTGCATATTGTTGTGGTTATTTTTTTAATCCTCAATTACAATAACATTCATTTTATTGATTATGAGTAATGTTTTATCCATGTGATATAAACACAACAAAAATGTAACTACCCCCTTTTTCAAACTACCATAACTTTTTAACGAAGTAAGTTTGAGCAAATTCATATTTCTACACTCACTGACCAACTTCTATGTGAAAATGTGATTGATCCGTCAAGCCATGCATGAGTGAGCATGCATAAAGGCAAAAATGTCACTTTTCAAAAGTCACATGAGTTCTTTTTTATGCCAAAATAATGGTAAATAATGGCATTTTTTGTTTTATTTATAAAGTGTGCCCACTGAACTATGACATGGTTACAACCTCTTATGTTCGCACAACATCTAAAGATACATTTTGCTGAAAAATATCGGATTTCCTTTTTTCAATAAACTTAATGAATTTTGCAATTTCAAAATTGAGGAAGGATGGAAATTTTTAAACTGAGCTCACTGAAGTGTAAAATATGCAAAAAAGGGTGCCAGGGCAGGTGTAAGGGGGTCAAACGATAAATGATTAACATAAATAGCGCTTAATCATTCACCAGAAACAGAATTTGTTCAAATCCTGCATCACAAATCCTCCAAATGACACTTGTGAGTTTTTAAAAGTGACATTTTTGCCTATATGTGCTCACTCATGCATGACTTTGATGGATTAATCACATTTTCACACAAACGTTAGTTAATAGTGGAGGAACATCCTTGCCAAATTATTTTGCTCAAAACCGTTTCTTTAAAAAGTTACGGTATTTTGAAAAAAGGGGGTACAGTGTAAATACTTTTCTGTAATAATATTACAGTAGTAACTACTGTACGTATAAAAGCTCGATTTGTTTTTAATACTTTAGATGTGTTATAGTATATTTTAAGTAATTCTACGATGTACATTTCGGCATACTGCTGCGATATGTGAAATTAAATGAAACCATAATTGAATTGAATTAAATTGAATTGAATTGAATTGAATTGAACTGAATTGAATGTCCAATCATCAATAGCCGGTCCCAGGAATTCTATAGACCACCTTTATTCTCAACTCAGAGCGTCACCAGCGGCGAACTGCGGTAAATTTTTACATTCGCTGAACTGAAAACACACATTTATTATGATGGAAATTAATTTTCAGTAATCTTTGGTTCTTCGGTTGGTCAGTGAGGAATGATCTGTCACTTAAATTTGTCCCCATCCAGAACGGAAGCCTGCAACATCGGATATGCTCGGGTGTGTGGGTGTTCGCTTGTTCAGACCCCGAACCGACCTTGATCTGTGCAGCGTGAAGACTCAAAAATATGTGTATAGACCGAAAATTGGTTAGCTATATCTGTGAGCTTATTTGATGATTCGTTTTGTTGAATAACCACAGCGCCATTAGATCCACGTTGTAAGTGTTTTACTGTATTTTGTGTGCACATTGTTTTAGTTTCGACTAAAATAGGGGAGGAGTGGATGACTCGTATTCACCCTATTTTTTTTATAATCTTTCGCATAATTTGGCAAAATGTAATCTTTTAACTAAAGACCTAGGCTAACATTGTTGAGTTTCAATTAAAAAAGTCAAACCGTGATATCTGAGCTACATAGAAGTGCTTAAATAGACAAATTTACACCCTAGAATACAAAAGTTTCGAAAGTAATGATGCTACTGTTATACATGAATGAATGTCGCCCATGATTTTCCACTGCGTCGAGTACAATAGCCTTGATCTACAGTTCTACGCACAGTATGGGAGGAAATGGGCAGGGGAATCCGGATAACCTGAATGCTCGTACATGTGTAGATTTTCGCTTTTTTAAAGCACTAAATAATCATGTGGAAATGCTATGTTTCCAGGGTTCATTTTTAGACCTTGTCAGTAACATTTAGTACATGGAGGATTATGTAGCTCACTTTTTTTTTTTTTAACTGTGGACATTGTTAGCCAGTGGCTTTAAGCCTCTATACTCGGTCATGGACTCGCAGGGATAATGGACGGTGAGTAAAATTAGTATTTATATTCAATTATTGTGGAAGTGTAGTTCGAAGCAGAGAGGATATTTGTTGCCACATACTCCATGCCTTTGATGCATAATGTGTTCTACTTATTAGATAGATAGATAGATAGATAGATAGATAGATAGATAGATAGATAGATAGATAGATAGATAGATAGATACGTTGATAGATAGGTTGATAGATAGATAGATGGAGGGATAGATAGATTATATAGAGACAGATAAAGATATTACACTATAAATGGATAGAAAACATAAATTAATACAGTTAGATATATCGATAGTAAAATACATAGATAGGTGGATAGATAGATAGATAGATAGATAGATAGATAGATAGATAGGTAGATAGATGGACAGATATACAGATGATAGATAGAGACAGATACAGATACACTATAAATGGATAGAAAAAATATAGAAACAATTAGATATATCGATAGTAAAATACTGTACATACAGTAGATAGGTGGATAGATAGATAGATAGATAGATAGATAGATAGATAGATAGATAGATAGATAGATAGATCGATAGGAAGGTATACTAGATAGATATATAGAGAGATAGGTAGATTGGTATACATATAAATATATAACAGATAGCTAAAGACAGATAGATAAATATATTAATAGATTTATTGATAGATCAATAAATAAATAGATAGAAATGAACAAATTATCCAGAAAATATAGTGTAAAACAGACATGGTATATGTATTTGTGCTGTTTTAACTATCTATGTATTCCGCCTCAAGGTTATACGACGACATTTCTATGGACAAGATACTTAACAACAACCAAACTGATACAGACACATCAACCATTTCAAACCCAAAACTATGGATTTAATTGTTCATCTGATGCTGTATTTCATAATTTCAATGGGTAAGAGAATCATCAAGTCAAGTATTTTATCAACTAGCCCCATAATATGTGTGTATTTGTGTGTTTGTAATGTTAAATTTGCTTCTTCTTTGTTATTTCCTGACCAGTTTTAACTCTCGTTTCTCTGCTTGATAAGGCTTAGCGGGGAGTTCCAACGTCTACCCACTAGATGCTATTCAATTCATGCATTATAGTTTATTCTACTTCATTTGAATTCGAAATAACAAAACTGCTTAATTTCACCTGTATTTGACAAGCGATTTCGATTTTTTTTTCTTACAGACGTCTTTAGGGGGTTCATTCGTTGTACAATATACTTTATTAACTATACATGTAATTACAAATTTGTATTTTCTTCCTGTGTGTGTTTGTATTATCTTATTTGGCGATTTATTTCATTTGAAGGTAATGGGTGTAAATAAAAATTGTAGTCCCCCCCCCCCTCGCCAAGTTGTGACGAATAAATACAAAATTTCGGGCATTGATCAGATGTTCAGACAAACAACTCCTATGCCTCTCCCAAATAGATAGGTCTTACACGCCTTATTAAACGAAAGCAATAGAATTTGATCGTAATATGTGTATGTTGATAGTAATTTGTTTGGCCCTTGGACCATCACCGACGATAACATGATCAGATATATTTCTGGCGCAGAACGTCCCGTAAATATTGTCATGATTTATTATGATTTTGATGTGACAGCCACAGTATCATGTTAATCTATTGTCATTGCAGTATATAAAGTCACCTTGGATCTATCTATTGATCATGTGCAGGATGTGTAGATTTACTGCAGATAAACTAATTTCGTCTTACCTATCTTGCTACATTTTATAGTCGTATCTGGGCAGACAATAACGGGACCTGTTGATACCACAGTGGAGAGTGGGACCACAACGCTGTTGGTCTGCAGTGTAAATGGTACCAGTGGAACTCCTTTCTTTACATGGAGTGTTATTAATGAAGAGTTTACAATAATATTCAGTAATGGTCAGAGAAATAGCGCTCCTAAATACACTAAATTCGATGTATCAGAGTCTATCAATGGTACTGGAGGCACCTCGACTCTCATCATCTCTGATATTGCCATTGAAGATGAAGGATTATATCGATGTTCGATCGGTCAATTAGTTGTTGGAAGTATATTGCTGGAAGCTGATGCGACTATTACAGTGGAAGGTATGTTTTCAGTTTATTGTGGTGATAGTATTACAGCATACCGCAGTCATGCTAACGTTAATGTTACATACCGTACGTATTAGACGGAAGGGCATTGACCAAATAACGCTCTAGAAAAAGAGATCCGTAGTCTCCAGATTGGTATTAAAAAATAACATAATAAATTGATTAAGATGGGGTTGCTGATGGGAAAACAAATTTGTTATCCAATTTTATTTGCGCGTTGATGAGATAATCGACTAATTAATGCGACAAGTTCCTCAGTCCCAATCGTAAAAGAAGGAATCACCGTCAATAGCGATTTCACAAACACGAACATTACTCGCTACACCGGTCATTACAGCTATGTTATTAATATGAAGGCCTATTGCTCTACAGTAATTCACATCGGAATGTTCTGGTCAAGGTATTCTTTTGAATAAATTTAACAAAAGCCCTAAAAGCCCTTGCTCTACCGACTATATGATATGCCATTTTCATAATGTATGCGTGAGACTTTTATGACAAAGAATGCTCGCGACAACCTGACATTTATTCACTCTATCTTGACTCAACCTTCGGCCCAACTAGAATAGACCAAACGGTGATTACCGAAGATAAAACCGAGATGTCACCAGTTTTCTCTTATCAACCATTCCATGTAAGTGTCACACGAGTCACGCATGCTGTATGTTACATAAGTCACAAGCCACTAAGCCACGATATAACTAAAAAACTGAAAAAATAGTGAAGCTGATTGCTTTATCTGATCACGTAAATCAATCATCTACACCCTGACTTGTGACTCGTGACATACAGCATGCGTGACTCGTGTGACACTGACACGGAATGGCTGTTATGTAGCTTCTACGTATATTGATTTTACTGTTTTATATACTATTCACATTCACAGTGAGATCAGCATTGACGGTAAACATCTCTACCCCTCAGTGGGAGGGGGAAGAAGCTACTGCAGACTGTGATGCTGTCGGAGGGAGACCAGAAGAAACCCTCACGTGGTATATAAACGACGTAGAACAGACGACTGGGGTTGTGGTCACCAATCCTACCAACCCAGTGCAGGCTAATGTAACAAACACGAGGAGTGTGTTAATATTCACCCATACTAGAGATGACGATGGACAAACCTTATCATGTCGGATTACAGGACACACACTGGCTAACCTGAACCAGGAACAGACTACCAGACTCAATGTACAATGTAAGTAGGATATGCTCCACGGATAGTTTTGAAAAGCTACTGTGCTGGTAGATAATCGGGATGAGATGTTGAACTACTTTTTAATTTTTTCTTATTGATCCTTGCATCAGATGGATCGCCACAAGTATAACGATCTCAGTTATGCTCATGCGGCGCGCCGCGGCGGGGTCCCGACCACCTTTTTAAACAGATTTGACATGTTATGCAAACCTAGACATTTTTCTCAGAATTAGCAATAATTATTATGATTTCAATTCTCCATATCGCATATAGTTGTCTACAAGTTACCATTGGGGTCGCAATCAGATAATTGCGATTCTTTGGTGTGATTTGCCGACTTGTTCACCTCCGATATCTCATTTGTGCGTATTAAAAGATGCGGTATTTAAAAACCTCCGTTGTTTTCATGATTTTGCAATCGCATTATCCCACCTTATTTTTTTACATTTAAGATGAAGTCAGAGTTTCGTCCATGTGTGTTTGCATGGAACCTTTGTCATAAGTGGGGCAGCGCTAGTTCAACCACACAAAAAGAAAGAAAAGGGGGTAATACAACTGAAACTGGTTGGCTGTATTGAATTAACGTCAATGCTTCCGTTTTGAGTCGGAACGGAAGTTAGCAAGACTGAAAAAAGTCCAGGATGTTGATATATAGTATCTGCTATCGGTGAATATCGGGTACATGTATATGTGATATGGAGAATTGTAAGTACACTGAGAAAATGTGGTACGCGGCTGTTAGCCGTCGTGGCCTATTGGGAGTTAAACCGTATTATTTTTTGGATCACAAATAAAGTAGAAAACTGGATAGATATCATTATACTGACTGCTTTAACAACGTGTCAATAATGAAATAAGTTATTGCCTGTGATCTGATTTTAGGTTTTGCATAAGATGTCTTGTAAATATGTAATTACCGATCTATTCTCACACGTAACTCAACATTAGTAACACTTACAATTGCATCCGTCACTACTTAACTACAATGGACCATAATCAGCCACATATCAAACGTTTTCCCCATTTACTGCATTTATTTCAGTTTTAAACAATATGACATTTTTAATGTATACATTGCTTGTGCAGTATGTTGTATATTATTTGTGCATATTCTTAATTTTAAAGCCGATTATAGCTTTGGTCGTTTAGACAAAATATTTCATCAATGTCACGCTATTCAGAAACAACATCAAACCTGCTGAAAATTATATGACATGCATGTTTGTGAATTTTTAATTATCAGCGATCAGATACCACCACGCACATTTCTTAAATGGCGAAAATGTCCGGGGACCCCGATTTTTCAAGTTTTTACGAATTTCTCGAAAATATAAGTACAGTGTATTTTAGGGGATTTTTTAATGATATTGGACTACCTAAAAACTCAACAGGGCACGTTTACATTTTCATCATTTACCAAACCTATAATTGTAACTGATACAAAAATTACAATATGCACGCTTACTTTATTTTGGTGTATATTCTTTCATGTTATCTGTAACTGTGTTCCATAGTATGAAATGAAATTGTTTTTGGATCTTTATTTATTTTATCCAATTACGGAATAAAAGCCCTGATCATCAAAAAAAAACTGTTTTCAGAGAAGCCGTGAATTAATTTTATGTTATGATTTGATATACTTCAACATGGTAAAAGGTAGAAGGCGTAGCAAACAGAACAAATTACAATGGGTGGGCGGACAGCTTGGAAGGACCTTGACCGGGGCGTGTGGGTCATCGCTTCCCCAGGCAGTACCCCTACGACCCAAGAAGGTTACGGGACCAATGACAGTAACTGCAACATTAACATTAACAACAGCATTAAAATTAATTAACTGGTTAAAGTGGCACAGTAGACATGATTAGAAAGAACAAGAATTTACTTCTGGAACCAAGGTCTATCTTTTAACTTAATGAAACTCTATTTAAAATGAAAGTGAAAAATATCCACTCGTTTAAGAGTGAATCATAGAAAAGAGTGAATTTAGAGTGTATTTAGAGAAAATTTGGAGTAAAAATTTGGGGGGTTTTATACTAATTTCGGAATGATCTCAGGGATGAAGTCACTCCAAAAATGAGTGAAAATTATAAGTTTACTACAACTTCACTCTAAATTCACTCTTTTCTAAGATTCTCTCTTTTAAGCGTGACCATTTTCACTCATGTTTTGTAGACAAATTATGTAATCTGGATGTTTACTCAACTATTTTGACTCGGTCAATGAAACAAAAGAAGTTAACAATTAGCTGTAGGTTTGCAATACTAGCATAATATTGTAGTATTCATCATTGTTTTCCAGTCCCTCCTATTCCTGGTAGTCTGGCAGTACGGCTAACTTCCACTGGCTCAGAACTTAACATTGCTTGCGTTATCGACGCATCAATGCAACCAAATCCATTCGTCAATTTCTACAATATTTCTGCAAATGGCACACTGATTCCATCCTCAAGCTGTTCACAAACAACATATTCACCCATTCCTGAGTATGATACAGAGTTCACCTGTATAGTTAGCAATGGGATAGGTGATATAACGGCCTCTACGCCATACAAGGTTGAAGGTGAGGGTGCTTATTATTATTTGCTCGTACCATTTTTTAGTTAGGGGCAGCACAGAAACTATATGTGTTTGTTTTGCCTTAATGTTAGTACATACATACATACATACATACATACATACGTACGTACATACATACATACACATACACACATACATACATTCATACATACATAAATACATACATACATACATACATACATACATACACACACACATACATACATACATACACACATACATACATACATACATACATGGTGGGTTTCTTTCTTTTGTTTTTCTTCAACTCGGTATCCATTTTGTCGTAAATGTACTTGTATCTCTCCAGAAACATAATCACCCTAACCTTAGACACCGACACACCCACACACTGACACACCGACACACACACACACACACACACACACACACACACACACACACACACACACACACACACACACACACACACACACACACACACACACACACACACACACACACACACACACACACACACACACACACACACACACACACACACACACACACACACACACAAACGCACATACTGATACCTAGCCTGCTTGTCTATAGATACCAACTTGCAGTGCTATTTGACCTTAGGTTCGTCGTATTTTAGAATGGAAAAGGTGAAAGGAGAGTGCATTCAGTTACATTTTAAGGACTTGTACTACATGCACAGCATTTTTCATCTCATATATCATTACGATATAAATCTGGCGTTTTCTTCTAAACAGGAACTGTGATTGCAACTTCAAGTCAAACGGCGACAGAAAGACTAAGTACAAAATGTATGGAGATTTGATTTACTACCTTATAGATAAGTACTTCACTGCTTTCCCACTTACCCTTTTTATTTCTTGACGTGTGATGATCTAAGCAAAAACAAGTTAACGGGGGGGGGGGTCTGTACATACTAAAAAAATGGGCAAACAGAAACTGAACCTGTAAAGCTCTTGACTTAAGATAGGGATTTCCGGGATTTGAAATCAAAGCGTATACAATACATAAAAGTTTGAAAAAAATCACAAAATAAATCAAATCTTTTGAAAAGTAGGCATCATTATCATCATCACCACCATCATAATCATTGTCTTCATCTTCATGATAATCATTATGATCATCTTTATGATCATCACCACCACCATCGTCATCATCGCCATCATTATCTACATCATCATCATTATCATCATCATCATCATCATCATCGTTATCGTCATCACCACCATCATCATCATCGTCATCATCATTCTTCTCATTATCATCATCATTATCATCATCGTCATCATTATCATCATCATCGTCGTCGTCGTCATCATCATCATTGTCATCATCATCATCATCATCGTCGTCATCATCAACATCATCATCATCGTCGTCGTCATCATCATCATCATTGTCATCATCGTCGTCATCATCAACATCATCGTCGTCATCATCATTATCATCATCATCATCATCATTATCGTCGTCGTCGTCGTCGTCATATCTTGGTTCCCCGCTGCGGAAGGTCGGGTTTCCTCGTTATGGTCCACCAACTTATCCATTCTGTTGTTACCTCCAGTTGTCTTTTTTTCTGTCTTCCATGTACCTTTTCTTTGGTCAGTCTCTTTGAAAGCAAATATAATTCCCTTCGGGGAAACCCTAAATCTACCCGACAATGACGAGCAAGTTTACATAATAATATTTTAGTTTTTTGACCTTTTGAGCACTGGGACGGAAGTAGGTTGAACAACAAACAGAGTTGCTTAAAAAAAAATATGCCAAAAAATAAATGCAGTATACAGGGTGGCCCAGAAATAATGCTACGAGTATGATCGCTAATTTCTTCACCATTATTGGCAAAATGTCATTAATTTTTATTTTGTTGGTTAGAACATTTTTTTTCCAATAAAATGATACCAAGATCATTGATTTTGAGTCGGGCGTTTTGATTCTAGGGCCATTTTTCGGAGGCAATGCAATTTCCCAAATTTGCCAATTTTTCAACAGCGGCGGTCATCGGAACGCCTAGATATTCTGGCCTCTGGGCTTGCCATACCATACAAGCGCGATGACAATGGAGGTGTAGCTAACATCGTCTTCTTTATGAAAGCGAGGGCATTCCAGGCTTTCATAAAGAAGACGATGCTAGCTACACCTCCATTGTATGGTATGGCAGCCAGAGGCCAGAAATTATCGTAGGCGTTCCGATGACCGCGCTGTTAAAATTTCAGCAATTTGCGGAAATTGCATGCCTCCGAAAAATGGCCCTAGAATCAAAACGCGCGACTGCAAGAATCAATTGATCTTAGGTATATCAATTTCTATTGAAAAAGAATGTTCTAACCAACAATAAAAATTATATGACATTTCCAATAATGGTGAAAGAAATTAGGCGATCATGACTCGCTAGCAATTTTCTGGGCCACCCTGTATATTGCAACATACATTATAACGCATGCATTTTGAGTTGAAGGGTCTTTCAATGTATAATGACGTCCTGATGAAGTTTATTATTGGAAAATAACAAATTATTTCAAAGGAAATCAATGAATATTCTTTCTCCTTTCTTCTCCAAGGCAGAGAGATAATCAAATGCACCCATGGCAGAGGGGCTGGAACATAAACATTAACAGTGTATCTTGTATAAATGTCTATTTGTGTATGTTTATGTATGTTTGTATATATGTTTATGTACAAAACAGTGCAGGATCCCTGTACACCTCTTCTGGTGGGTGTTGCTGTTTTAGCCATACTCCTGGCATTTTCAGCAGCTGGCAATGTCATGTTGATTATTGTATGGCTGAGAAGTCGCCGCTCACACTCGGGTAAATAGTTACACTCAACTGCTAACAATATATTAAAGGCAGGGGATCTCTTTTGCATGCCTAAAAATTAACATTGTGAAAATACAATGGCATTTAGAAGAAAATGCCATCTGGGAAGCTTCAGCAAAATATAGAAGCTAAAAACTCAGTTTTAGTGGAATTATAGTGACAGTTAGACTCTAATTTGAATTTTTTCTCGCGAGGAAAAAAATCCTACCATAGGACGTACACTAAATGGCTATTGTTTATCTTTCGCATTTTTCAAATTCTAGGTAATCACTGACCCCCAGATTTCACAGACATGCCCTTCATCAATAGCCCAAGGGCATGGGTTATCTTTTACTGGTCTGCAGGGATGTTTGCAAATGAGATCCACTGCCTTTAAAGGGAGAAGGCGCCAGCAACTAACAGGCATAAGTTAAGAATAAAAATGACACTATGAGTATTGTGAGAATTATGGTACATGGTGACAAAAACAGCCTAAATAAGGGGTACTGTGTGATACTCACCCTTATCAAGGCCCTATTAATTAGTTAATTTGTGTTTATTTTACGTCTTTGCAAGTTTTATCCATGGATAAAACTGGCAGAAACAGCTATAGGGGGAGGAGCTTATCGATTCAAACAGTGCATACATTACCACGGCGCGACTAACACACGTCGGGTGGCATGCATTGGTCAAGCATGGTCAGCTCCCTGCAGTGCACGTGCGATCTGATTGGTTGGCAAGAACTTAAATATTTTCTTAACTTATGCCTGTTAGTTGCTGGCGCCTTCTCCCTTTAAAGGGCAATGATATGATTTGGAGAAATAAAAAAAATGCCTCTGGAACCAAACTGGTTGAAAGACATACCGGTCAATACACTAGCCGGGGTGTATCTCCTGGCTGGAAGGATCTGTCTTGAATTTGTTTACTTTAAGAAGAATCAAGTATAAACCTACCAGCATTTTATTTCTCTCGTGCCCCGAAATAAATTAATCCCATAGAAAGCTACACAACCAATTTGTCTGTCACAGGGCATACTGATGGAAGCTATTTTAAAACAAGTCAACTTTTGAATACCAAATTTTCACAGTGAAGTTGTGGCACAGTTTACTCAGTTTTACCCCAAGTCGAGGACTACCCCCAATCATGTCATTTACCTTTAAAAAGTATTCGACATGTAGTTGTAGGCTTGTAGCAATGGGATGCATGAGAAATGTGATCGGAAACAAGTTAACCCGTTGGAGACTAAGTACGAATTAACCCGTGTTGGGGTCTATGGAAAATGCGTGTTATAGTGAAATCAAATTGTCTCCAACGGGTTAAAATACAAAATTTGTTTATCACCATAAAAGGTGTAGTCAAGCATGATAGACGGGAAATAGCCGTATTCGAAGTGATTCCATTTTAGGTTCAACTGGTTTTTAGAATCAAACATACAGATCAAGATTTCAGCTGTGAAACCTTTGCGAACAAAATTAATGTTCTCTTGTTAGACGGCCTAGAGGTGTCGTGGCTTAGTGGATGAGACAGTGGTTTCTTGAGTGAGAGATCCCGGTTCGAATCCCGTCACGGCGGCTGTGTTCTTGGGAAAGACGCTTCATCCACAATACCTCTCTTCACCTCTTTACTCGGGAGTACACATGGGTACCTGACAGACCGAGAAATCGAGTTGTAAACAAATTGACATGAGCGCCTTAAAGACACTATATAACACTGTGGAAGACCCCTTTAAAAAATTGTCAAACTTTGCTATCTGACATATCTGACAGTGTTTGAATGGACAAATAAACATCCTAGAACACAAAAGTTTGGACAGTTATGCTGTCGCTAGTACAATATGTGCAGATACAAATTGGCACATTGATTTATATCAGCCGATAGGAAATTCTGCAACACAGCAGTCAATGGAGAAAAGGTGGAATGGTCTCTCAATGATTTTCACTTTTTTAAAGCACTTAATGATTGTTTTACACTGCAATTTTTTTCAGGGTTTCATTTTTAGACCGTATCAAAGACACTAGTAGCATGGGAAATCATGTAGCTCAGATTTTTTTTAAACTGGAAACATTGTTATACAATGCCTTTAACAGCGGGGCCAGGATATTCACCAGGGAGTGGGCAGGGTGCACACCTGTGTGGGCATGATGCGGTCCGATGATCAGGGAGGGTAAAGTCGTGTGAGAGAGCGCCATAAAGGCGCTGATCCAAGACTATAAACCAAATGATTTACCTTTACCTTTAAAATTAAAATCAGAAATTGCTGTGAGGTTACCTATGACTTCAAAGATCATGTGTCCTCCGCAAAAAAAACTTTCACTTAAACTAAACATATTCCAAATAAATCATTGCACCGACATCATACACACCACTCATTGTAAATTTTAGTAAGTTTCAACTCAGTTAGACATTACATTTGCAATAATGATTATGCATCACATGTGCCGATCATCTGACGCATTTGGTGTGTATGTGTTTGTGTGGGTGTGCGTGTGTATGTGTGTGTTTATGTGGGTGTGCGTATGTATGTGTGTATGTATGTGTGAGTGCGTGTGTATGTATTTGTGTGTATGTGTGTGTATGTACGTATGTGTGAGTGAGTGCGTGTGTATGTGTGTGTATGTATGTGTGTGTGTATGTTTATGTGTATGTGTGTGAGTAAGTGTGTGTGTGTTTTTGTGCGTATGTGTGGATGTATGTATGCATGTGTGAGTGTGAGTGCGTGTGTATGTGTGAATGTGTGTGTTTATGTGGGTGTGCGTATGTATGTGTGTATGTATTTGTGTGTATGTGTGTGTATGTATGTATGTGTGCATGTGTGCATGTGTGAGTGCGTGTGTGTGTGTGTGTATGTATGTGTGTGTGTGTGTGTGTGTGTGTGTGTGTGTGTGTGTGTGTGTGTGTGTGTGTGTGTGTGTGTGTGTGTGTGTGTGTGTGTGTGTGTGTGTGTGTGTGTGTGTGTGTGTGTGTGTGTGTGTGTGTGTGTGTGTGTGTGTGTGTGTGTGTGTGTGTGTGTGTGTGTGTGTGTGTGTGTGTGTGTGTGTGTGTGTGTGTGTGTGTGTGTGTGTGTGTGTGTGTGTACAAATATGTCATTTCAGTTATGTCTTGACCGATTGTGAAATTATGACTGTTCTGTCTGATAGGACAGGATTGGGGACTTCTGAGTTTCTACACGGAACTGTGTAATTCCTTAATCACGCTAATTTTTGTAAACAAATATTGAAATCACGAAAATGAAACCTCTTTTATATTTTTAATAAATTGTTTGTTTCAAAAATTTTGACGGGCCTTTAAACATCGACGCAGTATTGTGAAATCCATTAACTACGCATATTTGTGCCAGTTTATTGTAAATACTAATAAATATTTACTGCTCAGTTTGATTCAATTTATTTTATCCAATAGAGCTTGTGAGGGCTTTCAAAGTTCTACGCAGAATTAATATTTTATCAATTATGCAACTAAAGTTGACTCAAAATCGCTATTCCTCTACCTTAATTTCTTAACGTCCTTTTTAAACGTACACATGTACTTGTATGATATTGTGGGTTTGTGTTTTATGTCAGACCATGGAGAAAGAAGTCTCTCTCCTACCTTCATGGTCAGACTTACAGGATTTCGTAGTAGTTTCCTGGTGTCATATCTGATAGATTACACGCTATGAAAAATTGTGTTCTGGGGGTTTATTAATGGGATATAACACGATGAAATACTCTTTTCTGATCTAAAATATATCGTTTTATTTTATATAAATTCTATGAAAACTCTCTCATACATCAGGAAATAGCTTCATCAATACCAGCATATAGCGATTTGATGTCTGATATGTAATTGCAAAAATCGTAACCTAATTACATGAAACCAAATCTTGCAATCTCACGAGGAAATAAGGAAATGTGAATTCTGTTGTAGTTTCGCTATGCAACTAGCAACAACAAATGATAAAAACTATACCTCACTACAAGTGACGTCCAATATTATGACATAAAACCAGCAAATAAAGAAGGAAATATATGAGAAGAAGTGAAAATTCTAACACCCGTTATTAAAATAAATCGTCTTTTCTGACTGGATATTTGGGGTAATACTTCTTTTTTATTTTTATTTTGTCTTCTTATAATCTCATTTCCCTTTTGTCCTCCTCCTCCTCCTCCTTCTTCTTCTTTTTCTTTGTTTGTTTGTGTATGTATATGGTTTTGAGCACCCTTTGCAGTTGACATCTACAGTTAAGAAAAGAACAAAATGACTATCTTGTTTTAATAGTTCTCCTTTTTCTATTAAACGTGTCCTTTCGGTCTATTTGATATCTCTTGACAAATGGCATTTTGAAATTGTGTAGATTAATAAGAAACGCATAGATTTATGAAATTAATGAAACTATATTCACATTAAAATGGGGTTTGATACTTGTAAACCCAGTACTTTTATTTATGGTATGTTTGTCAAGCAAATTAAACACGTTGTACAATTTGTTTCTTTTTTTTCTTTAAAGCAACTGAAGAAAACAATGTATCGAAGGAAAACAGGTAAGTTATACATTTCATCATGAATAATAATTGTCATAAAAATTCGATATAAAAGTAAATTGTCCTTGTACACGATTCTACAAAATAAGCCGTGATATTTGACAAAGTAAAACAGAGACGTCATTTTAGTTTCAGCAGTTACAGAGATTTATATGAATTTTTATTGCTTTGTGGTGATACCATTGAATAATCCAGTCAGAGGTCGAAAAAAGAAAATGCTTGTGTGCAAATTATTGTAGCAATAGGTCTTTATAAAATCTATGCTTTTAATAATGATGTATGTAATAGATGCAGAAGTGAAGGCAGCGTTTTTAATAATAAAAAAAAAATTCACTTAGTCCTCCCATGGACCTATACATTGGTCTTTAATGAATGCACATTATACATACATGATTGATCACTTAGATTTCACGATGGGCTGATCTGTTATTTGCTACATGTCTTCTTATAC
>JZLH01S0319465.1:5940-22303 GCA_001188425.1 Eucidaris tribuloides
CCCCCCAAAAAAAAAATACGTCTGATACGCTAAGATTATAATAATCCTGCTAATTGAGAGTATATACTGTTTATAGTTTTTGAAAGGTGAGAATGAGTTTTTTTTCTCCCCTGGGAGGACCAGACCCTCCCCAAAGCTATTCCAACTCGTTCCTTCGCTTAGTCGATCCATTCTGCCACCCCCATTGACAAATCCTGGTTACGCCAGTGAGTGGGACAAAGGCCAAGTAGAATTAAATACGTTTGTCACGTTTAAGGTCTTTTTCATCTCAGTGACTTATGTTCTGTTCGAATCAAGCACATGTAAACACCATCCACTGAAAATGACAAGCTCTATGCTGTTTGCTATTTGGAGAAAATCATACTGCCGTTATACCTGTAAAAGGTAAGCATTAAAACGCTGTTTTGGGGGCTCAAAATAAAAAAAATCCCTGCTCTGGAAGGGGGATTCCCCCCTCCCAGAACCTCCCCCCCCCCGGTCGGTCGCTTCGCGACCTCGCACAAGGTCCGTTCACACAGATATTTGAAACCCTCCCCCCCCCTAAAAAAAAAAAAAAAATCTGATATCTGGTTACTGGTCTGGTTTTGTAGTGCCTTGTGCTACTGTTTAAACATATTCTTGCATTACGTTTTAAGAATTTGTCAATTTTGTAAGGGGGCAAAAGAAACCAAGATGTCAAATTTTTTGGCGCGCTTCGCGCGCAAAATATGCTAACAATTTTTCGCGTAAAGCCACTTTATCAACACGTTCTGCATGGAAGATGATCCATATAATTATTGGACATCAAGGTCAGCTTGCTACAACTTCTCTAACCTTTTTAATCTTCACATGATCAACCACTCACACGAACAGGTACGAGAAAACACACCTTTTCACATAATGACTTATAGAAAAAGAAAGAGAGAGTATTTATAGATAGATAGATAGATAGATAGATAGATAGATAGATAGATAAATAGATAGATATATACATACATGTAGATAGATAATATCAGCACCCCCGGTGAAAAAAATCGTTCCCAGGGCCCTGCATCGGTAAGCGTAACCCGTTATTACATCCAAGTCATTGTACCCTTTCGATATGCCGATAGTGTCGTAATTACGAGACAGTCGTTAACATCTCAATCCGAGGAAGGTGCTGATCACAGCGACACTACACCCACAATGTGTGCACTCAGTTACCAAGCGACGAAAGGGTACGAATACACGGTTACCAAAAGGGACCAATCGGTGCTCTTCTCTTTCATGGTTTCCGGAATTGGCTCCTGGATTTCAACTACCTACGTTGAGGGTTTTCTCTTGACTAGTAACTTACGAACTTGCATAAGCAGTAATTATCAATTCATAATATTTCATGTAAATACCCTAAAGAGGCCTAAGAAGATCAAAGTTATCACAAGAATTAATGGTATAATTGAAATGTTTGTTTGCAAATTGTCAAGCGTACATAATGTGAATAGTACTTTCAATACACACATTATCCTGAAGTACTATTAACAACCTAGAATCTTTGTGGTATATCGTTGCAATATAGATAACAGATGCACTATCACAACTTATTAAATTTATGGATTTCCATTACTATGAATGGGGCACGTGTTAAAAAAACATTAACAAATAGGACGCGTATTTTTCTTAAAATACCAGCAGTGCGTTTATATAAATCACGGGGTAATGAAAGTCATAAGAAAATAAAAATATCGATTACTTTATATTCTTTAAGTTAAAGCGCAGGTACAGTTTTGGCGATTGTTTTTTGTTTATTATTTTATTTGAAAGCGCTTTATGCCCAAAGGTGATATGACACCAACAAAAGATTCTGAATATCATTCGTGTTTTTTTTTATTTGATTAATTAATGAAAAATCTCGGGGGGACAACGAGATTTTCGACTTTATTGTACATTTTTGCGTCCAAAGTGTTAATAAGATGTAAAGGTTATCTGAATTATACCTTATCTGAAAGATCAGAGTCTGATTCTTTCAGATGAGATATAATTCAGATAACCTTATTTTCTTTTAAAGCGAAAGACATTCAGAATCTGATATTGGTGTGATATGACCTTTGGGCATAAAGCTATCAAATAAAAAAAAAATCGCCAAAACTAAGCTTGTGCTTTAAGCTTTAATTATGATTAATGGTTTTAACAAATAAATAAGTCAAACATTCATCATGAGTTTATTTTATTATGATTTTAACTTCTATTTATGTTAAGAATAATATTCAAATGTCATCATAAGAGAACTATGTATATCTGTTAACAGAGAAATCAAAACTTAAGTAATAAAAAAAAATACTATTTTCCGGTCGGTCAAATCGTAACACGCGTAGCCATATAGTACACGTCATCAAGTCAGAATTTCCTTTCCAGGATGCCCCAAAATGCACACTTTCAAGTCGAAAAATGAAACAACTCCTACCGTGGGAGGGGGACACCATCTTCCTACACCCTGCCTCGGGTTTGGTTGTTTGGCCCCGTCGCATAAATATATTGAGTATTGAATTGAATATTTGAATTGAATATTTTTAAATGTAAAGCTCATGCAATTTGGCCTTTGGCCACGAAGTAAGATTAATCTATCTATCTATCTATCTATCTATCTATCTATGTAATATATATCTATCTATCTATCTATAAATTGTTACCCCAATTGTACGGTACTGTTCGAAGATAATCGTAAGCACACGGGAATAAAATACTCTGCTTAAACATGTGCTCTACACCTAGTGAGAGGTGAGTTTTCTTAAAATGAATTATGAATCTTATGTCTGCGTAAAGTCTGGCAGTGAAAACCTATTGCCACACATGGCTGATATACTATAAATTATAATATTTACAGATTTTATAGGGTGTGAACTTGAAAGCGATCCGTGATAATGAAAAAAAAAGTGCTAGAAGAACTACCACAGATATATAAATTGGGTGCACGTGCACAGTCAGAGTTAGATACGACTAGATAAATGGACATGATGCAACTTCCAGTAATGTTTATGCTTAGGACTTCATTCAGAATGTTTAAGTTAAACGGTATGTTATACATTTGCGCAGAAGGTTCCGAAAACACATTGTTTTCAGGTGCTCCATATCAATGCCCACCCGTCCGCTGCTGCATTTTGATAAGCGTAGTAACGTAAGAATAAAAATTTATGATGCGATGAAATTTGTTTAGTACGTATAAGGCAAGGATGAAGAAATCAGGCAAATGGCGTGTTAAATATCGAATTTTGGCCCGTGACCACTGGCATCTAAAAACCGCTGATCAGATTTTAATGAAATCCAATAATTTGGACCATGATGTTATAATGAACTGATCAAATTCTAGGATAGGGTTGTAATGTGAAAGTTCACAGCGTATTGTACATGGCTGATTTGTGCTTGCTACTCAGATGATTTAAAACTGCTGAGATTTTTAAATAAAATTTTGGTGAAAAATGTACTGTGATACAAATTTTTTTACTTTATTGTTTGTTTGTTTGTTGTTTTGATTTACATGTATACCTTGCTACAGTGTCATATTTAAAAGATTTATGTTTAGGGGACTATGCTGAGCAAGTGTTACAACTTTTTGTAGTCTCCCTTTTTCTTATATCTATATATGATTATGTAACATGTAACTTACTATGTACATGCATGATCCATTGTAATATTTTGTTTTTTATGCTTGATTGAGAAAATAAATAAATTGAACTTGAACTTGAACTTGAACTTGAACTTGAACTTGAACTTGAATATGATCAGATTACATTTTGGTCAAGGTCAAAGAAACAGTGATTACAGTTTACTTGATAACAAAGAATCGCTGATCAGAATGAGTAGGGGACTTTTGTACGTGCACATGACACCAAATTACTAGTATTAGCGCAAGATCTTACGTGAAAAATAACTTGAAAATGAAAAGGCGCTGCGCAGACATACCCATGGACTGCGACATATTCCAATGTTATCTTCTGATTTCAGCTTCAATTTCTTTCATCTCTTCTAAGATATTAAATTCAGTTTTTTACCGTTTGCTGACAGATATGTGGGGGAGGGGGACAGATATCTGTACAAGACTTTAGAGGCACATGTACATTTGTGGTATAAAAGAAAATACGTAACCTTTGTGATATTTCCCATTTTCTCCGAAATGCGGTTTCTTGTATCTATAACTGGGCACCAGGATCGAGGTAGACAGACGCACAATGTGTTTGATTATGCATATTACCGATTTTATCATGCTTGTGCAGCTTCTTCTAACATTAAGACAGATGGTCTCTCTAGGACAAAATTTGTCTTTAGATTCTATCGTAATGCTGGTGCTAGTAGTAACAGGGCCAGTATCACAATGATCGCAACGGTCGCAGGCTGTGCACCTGCTGTCATATCGTAACCTTTACTAGGACCAGGATGGAGGTTGATGTGCTACCCCTACCAGACAAGTACTTCTATAACGGTTCCAATACTGCTCAAACGATAGCTACCTCTTAAGGGAACTCTGCAGGTGGTATCAGAGCAACCTGTAAAAGTCGTGGCCAGAAATGGACAGTCCGGATCGATAGATTCATATACAGGGATTCCAGTCGAGTCCCTTGGTCTAGAATACTTTCCTGTTGTACGATATACTGCTAATGGTTATCCGGGAAATGTTCTGATATCTGCCACTAGTAAATCCACCCATGTCACTGTTTATGCCAAGACAACAGTTTCGTATGGTGGTGTGACCTATCATGCAGGTAGTGATTTTACGATCGGCTTAGGAAGCTACGAGTCGGAAATTCTTTCAGTTGATAACACGGCCTTTACTAGTAGTCGAATAGTAGCATCTCACCCTGTATCCATAGTGTCGGGTTCTGACTGTACAAATGTCGGAGGTAGTGGTTGTTATGCTACATTGGTCGATCATCTTCTCTCCTTCAAAGTGTGGGGATACAACTCTTTTCCTGATGAACTTGGCATTGTTTGTCCAGGGTTTTAGGTTTCTGAACTGGTGAGCTTTGGAACAGGTAGTCAATGTGCACTGATTATAGACCAATCAAGTCTGGTATAATCAGGTAGTCGAAACCTTAGACTTGAAGAGCGACTTTATATATATATATCCAGCGAGAACCGTTTTGTAGAGGATCGGCTAAAAGTGCTCGATGCTACATATGCATGCAGCAGAGCGAATAGTCGGCCTGAAGATCGCCCAGCAACAAGGACGTGAAACCGTCGGTAGCCGACCCACTGCTTACAAGGTATGACTATATATATATATATATATATATGTATATAATTGTCAACATGTGGGTCAAACTCTTTAACATGACGAGGGTGTGTGTGTCAATGAAATGAATACAGACAACTTGGAGAACAGCTATACTCCCAACACACGAATAGTACGTAGCTGCAATTTCCACTTTGTTTATTAAGCTTTCGGGCACTGCCCTTCCTCAGAATCTGTATAATATAAATATTGGCAAAATGTGTATTTTAATATAATAATACAATATAGATCTACGATACGTGAATATATACCATGTATACAAAAGAGTCTTGATAAAGTAATCTGGATATATGAATAACGAAATATTAATACATATATATGCCTATACGAAGTATTGATTACTTACGTGGATGCGTGGTGTCTGTCTTGTAGATATTATGTGTGTGTGTGTGTGTGTGTGTGTGTGTGTGTGTGTGTGTGTGTGTGTGTGTGTGTATCTGTCTGTGCGTGTGTGCTGTGCGATGTGAGGGCTGTGAGTGTTCATGTGTGAAGGTTGTTCAACTGTGACAATTGTGCGGTGTGGGCGCATCACGGCCACCGAACCGTAGATCAGAGGTCACACGAAACTATGCATGGGGGGGGGGGGCGGGGGTAATGACTTCTAGAGATGGGGTGTCGTTGGCTCGAGAAAATAATTAACATTCTGCATTTATTCCGTGTGGTTGGAGGGTGTTTAATGTTTTTATCCAAAATAACTCCCTATGTAGCATAGTTTTGCGTGACCTGCACTCCACTGGCTCTATGGCCGCGATGCGCAGATTCTGTAGGGAGTGTTGGGGGAGATTGAAGTGTGTGGCGTACGGAAGTGTTTTGTGATGAGTGGTGTGGTAATTTCTTATTTCTGAGCGTGTATTGTTGAGGCGGGTATACAGGGAGGTTTCCGTTTTTCCGACGTATTGCATATCACATTGTGAGCACGTGAGCAGATAAATGACAAAGCTAGATTTGCAGTCCACGTGAGAGGTGATGCTGAAATGTTTTCCGGTTGATGTACTTTTGAAGGTAGTTGCTTCGGTGATGTGTTCATGAAGGCTACATTTCCTGGAGTTGCATTTGAAGAAGCCGTTGGGTGGGCATTTGTGTTTCTCAGGTGGGGAGGGGTGTTTAGCTCTTACGAGTAGGTTGTGTAGTGAGCGGGGTCGACGGTATGCTACAATGGGTGCTTTGGGGAATGTGGTTCGTGCATGCTCTGATTGTTGAAGAAATTCGAACTCTTTACGGATGGTGGCAGAGATGTTGCGGGTGACGGGTGTTTACGTGATGGGGAAGAAGATTTTGTCACTGTTGTCATTATTGTCCTTAGTTTTGTATTCTAGGAGTTCTGTGCGTGGGATGATTTTTGCCTTTTCGATTTGTTCTGTGACGGCACTTTTTTTGTAACCGCGTTGGAGGAAGTGTTTTCGTAATTGTGTGAGGTGGTGTTCAGTTGATGCTTCAGTCGAGCATATTCTCCTCACACGTAGTGCTTGACTGTAAACGGTACCGCGGAAAGTGTAGGGAGGGTGGCAAGATGAAGGGAGGAGATATGCGCGTGTGTCTGTTGGTTTGGTGTAGAGTTCTGTGTGTAACTGGAAATCAGTATGTGTAATACTGACGTCAAGAAAGTGGGCTTGTGTCTGTGATGAGTCAAAGGTGAACTTGATTTTGGGGTGGATTGTGTTCATTTTTGCTTGCATGGCAGTGAGTGTACGGGGAGATCCTGTCCAAATGAAAAAAATGTCGTCGATGTACCTTCGCCATGTTTGGTTGACAGTTGGGCTGTTTGTGGATGAGATTATTTGCTTTTCTAGTTTGCCCATGAAGATGTTAGCGTATGTGGGGGCTACTGGTGTTCCCATTACCGTGCCGTCTATTTGGAAGTAGTGTTTTCCGTTAAATTGGAAGTTGTTAAGCTTTAGTACTAGTTCTAAAAGTCGTATGAGTTGATTGGTTGGTGTGGGTCCGGTTGTTGTCGTGTGAGGAGTGCTTCTCTGCATGCCTCTAAGCCCTGATTGTGGGGAATGTTGGTGTAGAGTGACTGTACATCTGCAGTGACGAGGGTTGTTCTTGATGGTAGTGGCGAGTGTTGTGAGTTTACGTTGTCGATTTGATTAAGAAAGTCTGTCGTGTCTTTGAGGAAGGAGGGGAGTGCTTCTACCATAGGCCTTAAATGAAAATCTAAGAATCGGGAAATCTCTACAGTGGGGCATGAGCATCCAGACACAATAGGGTGGCCGGGGTTGTTCTGTTTGTGGATTTTGGGGAGGAAATATATGTGTGGGCACGATGGGTGTTTGGGGACTAGTGACTTTTTCTACTTCTGGTGAAACGTCTAATTTGTCTACGGTTTCTTTAACTTGTTTATGGTGGTCGTTGGTGGGGTCTGTTTCGAGCTCCTTATATGTGATTCTACAGAGAGTTGTCTGTTCGCTTCTGCTATGTAGTTTTCTGTAGACATGATTACTGTGGCTGAGCCTTTGTCGGCAGGTTTGATTATAATGTCTGTGTTTGATTTGAGGTTTTTGAGTGTTTTTCTTTCTTGGGGAGAGAGGTTATCGCTGTGGCGTGTGTTGTATTGTTGGATGCATTGGTCAACGTTAGTTTGAATGTTCTGTAAGAACACACTGAGGTGGGGGTCTGTGATTGGGGGTGCCCAGGTGTTCTTGGTTTTCTTTGGTTTGAATGTCCTTTCAGACTCGCTTGGTGTTAGACTAGGGGGTTGGGTTTCATCTGTGGGAGTACTTGTCCTGTTAGCAAAATATGCTTGCTTTGCCATTTTTCTTTTAAGTTCGTCAATATCATGTTTGGCTTCAATGGCGTCTGTTTGGGGAGGAGTGGGGCAGAATTTCAGACCCTTTGACAATAGGCTTTTTCTGCCTCGGACAGTGTATAGTTAGAAGGATTCACAATCGTGGTTTGTAGATCATTAACATTTCGAGTTGATTTTGATGAATTGTGTTTCTTGTGTATGCGTTTGGTCTTATCGTATTTGCGCTTTGTAAACCTTCTGTTTCTGCGTTTAGCACTAGAAGTGCTAATCTCCTTGTTTTGGCTGTGCGTAGGTTGATCACCCAGATTTTTGTTCTGATTATAGGACACTGTCTTTGTGTCAACATTAGTATCTGAGGCTCTAAGTTGTAATTCTTTGTCTCTCTTAAATTTACGAGTTTTACGTTCGGCCAAGTTCCTTTCAAATTTAGCACAGTTTTTCATCAGTCTGTTCATGGTTTGGTGGTACATGCTGGGTGTGGAGCTTTTATAAAGTGTCTCTTTATACTCTATAGTTCTCTGAGACAAGACAGCAAGTTCCTTTTCTACACTGTCGATAGTTAAGTCTCTTAATTGTTTGGATGCATCGAGGAGTGTTCGATTCCATTGTTCGTTGTTGGCCCCGTCCTGAAAGCATTGTGGTTTTTGAAGGAGCAGTCCCCGTGGAACGATGTCATTATCTTTGTACTGACGTAGAAATCGTGAATGCAGGTTGTAGCGTATTGTTCTCATTAGGTGCCTCTCCAGGACAATATGAATAGGAGCCGTTGAGGTTCGGTGACTATGCATATCCGAGTGGCTGATTCTTGAAGTGCGAGAAACAAGTGGGTGACAAGTTGCTGCTATAGTTGTGTGTCGGCGAACTGTGACCAATGGTTCGGCGTTGAAAGCCATGTTGATCGGTGTCGATGGCGGTGCCGTGAGGTGTGGGGTGACGATTCTGTTGGTGGGTGTAGTGGGGCAGCACATATATAGTACATGTGCATTACATTATATTATTGTAGCCGTCTAATAAAAATTAATCTGTATTAGCGTTTAAACGTGCTAAGAGAATTATTTTCCTTTAGACTAGAATTAAGTTCATTCCAGTATTTGGGACCAGTAAAAAAATTGTATTATGCGAGAAGACGGTACGTGTACGGGGTAATTGAAAACATTGAGAATGTCTCGTGGGATAAGAATGGATCATGGTATTGAGAACAAACATGGATGACAGGGCGGGAGGGAGATCACCATGACTAAGCTGAAACAAAAGACACCAAGATTGAAAAAGTAGAGGTCATCGATCTTTAGAATATTACTGTTGTAGAATAAGGGTTAGTGTGACTGTAAAATGCAGTATTATTTATATTTCTAAGAGCTCGTTTCTGTATGAGAAAAATTTTATTTATTTGCAGTTTAGATGAATTGCCTCATACTAAAATCCATAGTTAATATGTGGAGAAATAAGGGTAGAATATAGCATACGGAGAATGTGATGGGGCAAAAAGTCTTTAATTTATGCTGTATTCCTGTATTCCTTGAAATAGTTTGACAAACAATATAAGTGTGATTTTTCCATGTTAGTTTGCTGTCTATATGTAGTCCAAGAAACTTCGTCGTGTTAACTTGTGCAACATTTAAGTTATTAATGACAATATTACCAGGCAATGTATTAAGAGAATTACTAAAGAGCATATAATTTGTTTTGTTGACATTGAGGGATAATTTATTCGCTCGAATCCAATCGAGTACGTTATTCAGTTCACTATTGACTTTATCAAGAAGGGTATTGGGGTTTTGTGTGATAAAAAAATGTTAGTATCATCTGCAAATAATATGAAGGATAAATCTTTCGATGAATTAGAAAAGTCGTTAATGTAAAGTATAAACAGAAGGGGACCAAGAAGAGAACCCTGCGGAACTCCGCAAGTTACCATCATGGGCGTAGAATCGGTGTTATTAATATTGACAAATTGTTTTCTGCCAGAAAGATAACCAGTGAACCAACATAAAGGTTTGCCTCGTATCCCGTAATGTGATAATTTATAGAGCAAGATATTGTGGTTAAAGGTATCAAATGCTTTGGAAAAGTCAAGAAAAATACCAACGGTGTGTGAATGGTCATCTATTGCCTTGGCTTTTTTGTGGGCAAGTGTTAACATTGCATGAGTAGTAGAATGTTTTTGTGAAAACCCATATTGTGAATCGCGGAGAATATTACAGTCATGAAGAAATTTTTATTAAACGTGGCCATTGTTTCTAAAATTTTGGAGAAGGCCGTTAAAAGAGAAATGGGTCTGTAATTACCTAATTCTTGTGCATCCCCTTTCTTATAGATTGGTATGACCTTGGCTGTTTTCATCTTTTCAGGGACTATACCTTGGACTAACGAAAGATTCATAATGTGGGTTAAAGGGGTAGTAATTTCGTTAATGATATTTTTGAGAAGCAAATTACCTATATCGTCATTTTCCGGACTTTTAGGTATTTTCAGGCTGTTAATTATATCTACCATTTCAGCCACCAGGACTGGGGAGAAAAAGAAAGATTTTTCATTTTGAGGACCGAGAAAATAGTGAAATGATTTGTTAGAGTTCGGAATATTTTCGGCAAGATTAGGACCAATGTTAACAAAAAAATCTTCAGCAATTTGATTTGATTTTAGGTCGAAATTTGTTTTTCCAAATCCAAAGTCCACAATTTTTCCCGGTCACGCCACCTCCGAAAACTCCGCTCAGAAGGGGGGGGGGTAGTGACGAATTCTTTTTTTTTTTCAAATCCAAGTTCCAAAATATTTCCCGGTCACGCCAGCCTCCGAAACCTTGCTCAGCGGGGGGGGGGGGGAAGGGGGTGGCGTGTTTACGTAAATTTTTTTCGAAGATCCCAAGAAAAATCAATTATTTGACATTTTCAAACACCCCCCTTTTGACGAAAAAAAGGGGGTGATATCGTGAAAAAAGGGGGTGATTACGGGTGAAAAGGGGGGTGTTTGAGCACTCCAAACACCCCCCCCCCGCGTACGCGTATGCGTGTGACCAGTCAACTTCAGTTAGGCTTTGTTTCAGTCTACTGATATTCTGTTGTGTCATATTACGAAATCCCATTTTTGACTGGGATAAATACTTAACTTGATTTCTAGAATCTAGTAGCTTAGCTGTGCAAATATAGGAAAATGATCAGATATATCTGACAAAATAATATTGGCAGAAATAAATGAAGAAGAATTGGTAAATATATTGTCAATTAACGTTGAAGAGTTGTCGGAAATCCTGGTTGGTTTGTTAATGGTGGGAATAAATGATAAAGACGATAATTCATCAATAAAATCTTGGCAAAGCGAATTGTGTTCATAGTCAAAGAGGTTAAGATTATAGTCTCCCATTAGAAAACAAGTTTTACCCTGCATAGTAGGGGAAGTAAGTAATGTATGAAGAATATTTATAAATTCATTCCCATCTGATTGTGAAATTCTGTAAATGACGCCAATGACTATTTTTTTTCAGTAGGTATTTCTAATTCAATAAAAAGAGTTTCAAGACAGGTTGTCATATACATCATATGAGGTAACACTTTGTATGTGATTTTTTTTTAAATATAAAGGGCCACCCCACCCCCTGCCTTACGATTTCTATTGTTTGTAACTAGATTGTACCCATCTAAAGCATATGCAAATTTATTTTGTTCATCGTTTAGCCATGTCTCACAGAGACCAATCAGCGAGCAATCATGATGAATATTGGAAAGAAGTAACTGAAGTTGTTCAAAAATTTATTAAGACTCCTAATATTTAAATGTAAAAGGGAAAAATTTTCTTTAGAATTAGAATACTTTTGTATAAACTCAGTCTCTGTGATGTACGAAGATGTCGTTCTGGTTGCAGCTAGATCATCTGGATGTAAAGGAATATTAAATTCAGGAGTTGTGGAGTTTAAGTGGAGTGATACATTCCTGTCGAAAGCATCACCTATATTTCCACCTCTCACCGGATTTATGGTAAACCTATCAAACGTGGATGTATTAAGCAGAAAATCGTTGTTGTCTAGATCATGGAATGGAAATACTTCATTAGAGAACCCAGCCATTAAAAAAAAATATATATACATATCAAATAGTAAGAGATATAACAATGTGTGAAGCCAAAGCTGAATAAAATCAGGCTGAGAAAAAACGGTGATGAAGCGTGTGTTCCAAAGGTTTATGACATTCCGAAAACTGGAGGTTGATCGTGTAAATGACTTCAGGCCATATTCGAAGGAATCAAGTTGAGTACCAACACCTGCAAGGACAATATCGTAGAGATAGATGTGAGCATCATATAATGAAAAAAAAATGTGTGTTAAGAAAATGAACATAACCAAAGAATGAAGAAAAGCATAATACCAGCAAAATGCAAATGAAGAGATTGTGCAAAAAAGACGTGAAACACGTGACGTGGGGCATCAATTTACGCCGGATTCACTACACATATGCCACCGCCAGTGACTCTTACAATGATGGACCAACAGTCATCTTCAATTAAAAATTATGATGTATGAAAGGAAATCAAGAATAATCGAAACGTACCCAGAGATGTGAAATAAAATTGACATTGTATACATATAGTAAGACGAAGGATATTGGGTCTCCATGTAGCTCTTGTAATAACTCAAATGCTAATTTAGATTGAATAAATGGCAATATTATGCACGTAATATTATTCTTAGATTTAACAAGCAATAGAACAGCAAGTAATCTGTTGCAGATTATGCAAGTATACATGTACACTGGGAACTTTGACGCTTTTTCAGTTTTTACATTATATCATGACTGTATTGTAAAGCACAGGCACGAACACCAAAACAGTATTTGTTGATAGAAAAGCATAACTACGATAAATGAAGGCGGTTGAATTGGAGTCACAAATCATTTTAGCTGACAATGCCAGACAATTTGGCAGGCAAATTTTGTCTGGTTTTTTTTGTGTGTGTGCTAAAGTCATAATGTGTCTCGAACAACAAAGTTTAAATAAAGGCGGTTATATACCAAATTCATTGATGTTTATACACGTCAGAAAATAAATTGTTAACTCCATTTCAACCCTTGTATCTGTGATTGATGTAGTTCGTATAGAAAATTATTGCAGGTAAGAATAGTTACGTTGCAGATACACACTGAAAATATGCAAGAAAGGGTATTCTGTAGTGGTCAATGCCCCCATATTTCGATAGAACACGTGGAAGAAAATGCACTTGCAGTGCAGAATAGATACATGCGAATAATTATTGTTACGCCAAACCTGTGAACAAGTATAGCACATATACATGCATACGTTGCGCATGTCATTGACTATGCAAATAAGCGTCTATCAAAAGCTGAATTATAATCACATTGCGATGATGCATGGTTCATAATAACTGACAGTCAAAAACATACGATCGTAAGATCATACACGTTTATACTTCCGATATTCAAATTGACCACATGAAGACGAAAATGCAATTCACTGTACAAAAAGATTAGTGAAGAGACCTCTGTGAGCATGCTAGACATGCCATGAAGAATAATGTAAATCAACGTTTTTCAAATGGTAAATTATTAGTAACGTCATCACTGGATCTGCGAGCCGATGCAAATAAAACATATGTAATGACAGTGAAGAATGTATCAAGTCTTTTAACCAGACGAAAACTATACATGCGAGAACAAGTATGCGGAGGTCATTGTCCCCATATTCAATTTGAACACTTGGAAAAGAAGAATGCACTTGAAATTCAGTGCACATTCAGGCTGGAGGACTTGTTACGATAGACCTTTAAACATGTGTACATGCATAGTTAATTATGCGTAGAGGTTTATGCAAGATGTGAAAAAAGGATGGGTGTTCAGAATAATTAACGCTGAACATGTTTAAAAAAGTATCAGTGTATATACCGGCTAACATAGGAAATAAGCATTGAGGGGCTATACATCAATATTCATATTACCACCAGTAACACAATAATAATGCTTGTAAAAAGAATTAACTGTGGACTCGGGGGTACCTGAATTCGCGATCGGGTATTTCAAAAGATCATTTGCAAACATGTGGTACAACTAGATATTGGGGTCAAATACTGCAATATTCAAATTAATCGAAGTAGTAGAATGATTAGAGATAAAATAAAGAAGAGGATGAAATGCCTACGTATTTTGGCACATGCTTTACAGTGATGACTAATACATCTGTGGCCATGTCCACGTGCAAAATATGACAAGACATGCAGTTACGGCTAATGTCCTGATGTAACTCTTCACCATTGCGGCTAAGAAAAAAAAATCCAGAGCAAATTTGAATAATTCATCTCACAAATACCAAGGCTACAAAGGGGGATACCAGTGGGGTTAAGAACAAATGACTTAAAATTAAAGCGCACTTGGTTAAACACAATATTTGGATGGTCTGCCAGGAAGTTTTATCATTCAAGATATAAAACGAGAAATGAATGAACAAAATCAGCTCTGTTAGCATATATTGTGAAGATTTACAAGACAGGACAACAGTCGCAAAATTGTCAACAGATAGCTCGCAATTCAGTTAAAATTACAAAATATCCTTGTCTTTGAAGACATTTTTCGAAGGACTACTGGACTAGACTGACTTTCGGTTCACTATCAAGCCACAAATTAATGAAACTTTTCTCAAGAAACACACAAGTGGTTCAAAATAAGCCAAAATTTCGGTGTCATCATTCACCATGATTGATTGTGGATATAAAGAACTCCAGAGCAATTTCAATAATACCAATTCCATGAATGCCATGGCTACAGAGTAACGATATTATTGGGGTTGAAAACAAATGACTTCAAATTAAAGCTGCACTTGGCTAGCGTAATATTTGAAACTTTTCTCAAGAAACACGTAAAGCTGCGTTTATACGTGACAATAACTCCGAGATGAGAGTAACCCCGAGGAGATAAATATTTCCCCAATATTCCACCGTCGTCTATACGTGAGCTCGGGATCAACTTCTGGGTCATTGTTGTTATAATGAACATCAGTTAGGTCTGAGATCTTTTGAATTCCTTACGCTTACACACAAGCTCCAATCAATAGGCATTTTCATACTTTATTCAATCAAATATATGTTTTCTCTTCCTTAACCTGGTGACGAACTATTTCTGTCACCTGATCCTATGAATACATTTTAAATACTAAAAAAGGGCAAGTTGCATACATTAGTGTCGCTATGTCTAGCAAGGCTCTGTCAATCCTTCGGCACGCTATCATATTGTCGAGAGCAACCTTTGTCAGAAAGGTACGCATGCGATTTGCATGCATTATGAAAGTAGTCTCTTCTCTCAGCTCACGGTGGGGGGGGGGGACATGTACAGGTTTCAGGGAAGTATATTTTTTTCTTATATCAGCGGTATTCTTATTCTTATTATTATTGTTTTATATTATTCTGATGGAAATTATCATTGTTGGTAGTGGTATTGATCATCATCATCATTATCAGTATCTCCATCATCACATGACCGTCTTCCTCCTCCTCTTTCTTCTCCTCCTCGTCCCATTCTTGTGATGCTAACGGGAAATGTCTGAAAATATTTGATTATAAATTAGTGCAATCAATCAAACAATCATTTATTTATCTATTGACGTATTTATGTATTAGTTAGTTAGTCAGTTAGTTTTTTAGTTATTAGTTACGTAGGTATTTATTTATTCATTCATACATACGTGCATTTATTTATTTATTTAATATATTTAAAGAGGATGGATTGAGCAACTGCTTTACATGAAGGTCTTGCGAAACAGATTAAATATACAGTTATACAAAATGTACTCATTATTTGATATTTAAAATACAATAATCCAGGCCAGCTGCGACAAATGTGACTGAGAGAAAGACTGGAAATTTGTATTTTTAACCATGAATTCGAATTAAAGTAATATAAGGAAACCCCGATTTTGCAAATAGTAATCATCCTCCAAGGCCGAGGAAAATGATCTGTTCAAACACCCCCATATGCACCTTTCAAAGAAATCCCTCTTTTGTAATAAGTAAAGATCTGGTTATTGTCACCACACATTTACAACCCAGTTTGATGTCATCACTTCTGCTTCTTCATCTCGCACGACCCTCGTGACTGTGCTCACCTGGGCCATTCTTTGTCACGTGTGTGACCAAAAATACTACAAATTGCTACAAAAATCTCGTGTAATTCCAAAGGCCTTGCAGGTACATTGTTTTGAAATGTAAATATATCTTATATATGTCAATAGTGATCAAGTGAAAATATTTAATGTTATGTTAATCATACCTATTTAAGGTCAGAGGTCAAATAAGTTTTGTCACGTGTGTGACTTCACACGGAAGATGATTTTTCATAACTTAGATTTAACTAGCAAACTCTGTGAATTGTCAAACT